>OX457043.1:27834196-28031696 GCA_949752735.1 Lumbricus terrestris
ATTGACAGCTTGGATTCCTAGAAACCCTTTCATAGCAACATACACGGTTGAGCAGTTTATGAAAGCATTTAACTTTCAACTTGGGATCATCTTTTGGGAATCCGCTAATACCAGGTACCCTTCGATCCTTTGAAGTGCATTTGTTCATAAATGTTATGATATTAAGAAGGAAAGACTTTTGTAAATCAAACGCAAATGCTGAGTGGATATCACTGTCCTTTTTAAGGTAGCATGTAAAGTGTTCAGTTGTATAATCATCACTTATACTAATACTCCGCTGCATCTGAGAATTCAAAGATTGGAGTCGTTTATGCGCCATGATGCTCTTTACAAGTTTTCCTATTTCCAAGTCAGTCAAATTGCCGCGTGAACACGTGCCAGAATAATCAAATGGTCTGAACGTTGGATCCAGCGGATTGATGTCCGCATCAGGAAGACAAGAGACATACATGATCACTTCCTTAGGAACATCCACGTGCACATTCATCTTCGCATCGAATTGCGGAAAATCGGCCATGATCCACGAAACACCATCACCCACGAACTGCTCTAGTTGGACAACTTCACTGGAAATATCGATGCCAACTGAACAGTCGAGGATGTTGAGACCTGTTATAAAGTAGTGTGGACAATTCCTGTCTATTAGACACTCAATTGCTTGACAGAGCATCTCTTTTACTGATGCTTCAACGTTATCCTCAGCGAAAAACTCAGCGGGTTTCTTTTCGCAGGCCCACAGCATCAGCGTCTTGATAAGGTAGGTGTTGAGGACACCTTCTTTCTCCTCCGTCCTGCGTGTCTCATTAATACGTCCTTCGATACGTCCTTTGACACGTCCTTTGATGACACGAAGAATGTGGTAAATATACTTCTGAACGTCATTCCAGCTGTGAATCAAAACAATCTCTGCTTGAGAAAAGGAATATCTCCACTGATTGCTATCGTTAGGTTCGGTGTGGTGAGACCTGGCTACGAAATGACATCCGCCTCGTACTATGTGATCTTTTATATCTTTATATGGCCATCCACTTAGAGTAGTTCTTGTGGTCCATCCCTGGGCTTCTCTGGGCCAATATGGACAGGATATTGCGACAACATCATCTTGCGTCATACTGCTGAAACTTTTGCGAAACGAGTCAGTTTTAGCAACCTCATTAAACAGCTCAATTAGGCTGACGTCAAGTCCTGTAAGTGTAAACGTGATGGCAGGCCCATGACGATGGCTTCGATCTATGTTGAAGTATCTGATATTGTTGGAATGTTCCTTTAACATTAATCGCACGAATCCCAGTTGAGTATCCCGTGTATCAATGATGAGGATATCTTCTCTGAAGTTTCTTGCGAATGCTACGCCATGAGGAATTGCAATGATATTCGTGTTGATTATCATGCGGTCAATGTCTGTAATGTTCGTTGTTACGTAGCACACAGGAAGTTCAAAGAAACTTCCACATGGCAACACAACATCATGCTTGCTTGGCGGCTTCCATATTAGACGTTGAAGATACGACCTAAGCATCTCCGATTCGTCGCCGATGGCTTGATCGGATTCCTAGACAAGAACACTTTTATTATAAATATTGCTATAGCTTACTTTATCTGGAGACGTCGTCCTATTTCCTCTTATTTATTTATTGGTTTCAGAAACTTTATATAGCGCCTCTTCAAGGTAGGTTATACACAGTAGCGCTCACGGTCCAACAACGGCTAAATAAGACAACGTTTAGGTTCTTAAGAAACAGAGTGGAGTGACCCCTATAATTAAGCGCAGTGTAACAGGGAGGCCATTCCAGATTGCAAGACCAGCAACAGAGAATCAACGACGCTGTCGGACAGCAGTCTGCGAACTTACCCTTTGAATAGGTCGGCCGAATATTTGAGGGACGTTGAAACCTTGCAGCTTTCCTGTGCATGGTACCTTACGCAACCAAAAAACGAGATCGTCGACTGCCTGAAGTCGAACATCATAGGAGAGTGTTAGTAGTTTTCTCAGGCAGCCTCTTAGCCATTTTCTGGCTACGTTTAGACATGCTATGCCATCTTAGGCATGTTTCACACGTATAGGCCAACCCACAAGGGTCAATAAACTAAGAAAGCTTTCCAAATAATCCATAGATATATCATATAAGATAACTTTTAATTCTTAAAACAAATTCTCTGTTAATAATTTTTCGATACTTTACTTGCCTCTGTTTCCTGTAATGCAGACATTAAAGAAATTCACAATAATCTATCAATAACACGCAAGTGAGTAAGTTGATTCTCCGGTGCACATACAAACAGACTATTATAGCGGTTCAGTAGTTAGCAAATGATATTTAGCACGTGTGAATCGTTCTGATCAAAAAGGCTTCCTCGTTATATATAGCATCTTTTTTCGGAAGTGATTAAACGCTCGTGTGCTCTCGGTCTAAGGGCGTAGACTGCTTCCTTTGTAGGTGGCAGCAGAGTGAGCAGACCTGTGAAGAACTGGGTTACGCCATTACAATCAATCAATCAATCAATCTTCTTTATAGATTGACCACCACAAAGTAATACGTCAAGTGTACTGTTTACAAATTCGTATGCAGGTTGTCAATAGGTAAACCCAAAGGAACATAATTATGGTTCCTCGAGACAGGGTTCCCTATTTACATCAGCAATTTATTATTTATCAATCAGACCGTCTATTATACATTGATGGTCATTATTGTATCTTCATAGTCATATTGTAAAATGTCAACAGTTGATTTTTATTGGGAGCTTAAGACTCCTCGCAAGATGGGTAAAAGCACAACTTACAAAATAACAGCTGGGAAACTATATAGACTAGCTAAATAAATAAAAAAAATCATGACTATTAGAAACAAGTTACCATGATGTAGTCTAGTTATCTGTAGTTCGTCTGTTTTTGCAAAGTTACAATTAAACCGTCTTATCAGAATAATTACAAAGGTTGACGTCTGAGCTGAACAGACTGCGTTATGGGCTTATACCGACTTGCTCTACCAATGTTTACCATGTGTTAGGTGGAGCCTGCAGCAGGCTAGCGGTATTGCGCTCTAAACCGGCGAGGTGCAGCCTGCAGGCAAGGATACGGTTGAGTTGTTCTCTTAAATAGGCTGGTCTATTTTTATTTTCTGCCACTATATGGTTATTATAGAACATAGTACGCAGATGCGGAGACCCTCACACATAATTATATAAAATATCTGTTTTTGTGCAATAATTGCCAAGCACGATCATTATAATGACTAGCTTAAGCCTTAAGCGCACGAGTTGACTCACGAAATCTGTTGTGCCCAAAATAGTTACGAACATAGCTCTGCCATTGTTAATTCCACGGTTTGTTGCTGAATGTTGTCTATGCGCTGTCATTTTCCCGGAGGTGAGCATACGCTGTATACCCGCGTAGGCCTATATACATGTACCCTATAGAGTACAGTCCTGCCTACACGTAAGAGAAATGCAAATTACACATCTTATGTATACAGCGATTCTATGCTTATGGCCAAAGAGTCTAGAAGAAATGGTATTAAATACCCTTTGTAATTAAAGTGTGGCTGGAGTTCTTTAATTTAGTAAATTTTGCTAATTTACTGCACAAGTTGAGTGGAAGACATCTGTGAGTCATTCTGTGAGTCTAGAGTGAATCTATTACGCAGATGTCTGAATATGGTAGTTTCAGAAAAGGACTATACATACGCTATTGGATATAATTACAAGTAGGCCTATACTGTCTAGGCTATGCAGTGCTTAAAGTGTGAAAAAGTAAGTGCCTGGATCCCACTAGTGTCCCCCCACCTTTCCAAAAGAAGTGCCTGGACGCCCCTTACCTTTCCAAAAGAAGTGCATGGACGCCCCTTACCTTTCCAAAAGAGGTGCCTGGACGCCCCTTACCTTTCCAAAAGAAGTGCATGGACGCCCCTTACCTTTCCAAAAGAAGTGCATGGACGCCCCTTACCTTTCCAAAAGAGGTGCCTGGACTCCCCTTACCTTTCCAGATTGGACTGGGGAATAAGTGGCAGGACGGCGTTCAGATTTTAAAATAAGTGCATGGACGCCGTCCACGACCTCCACCCACACTTTAAGCCCTGCATCTATATGATTAACCACAAACTTTTGCTTTATTTTCCTGTGAATCATTCAGCAACATAATGATATCATGTTTCTAATGGTCCAACTATGCGTGACGGAGACACGAAATTTAATGACTGCAGGCAATTATGGCGTATACATAATATGTAAATAACATACTTTCTGTAGTTTACTATATAGGCTATTATAGCAAACTACTGAATGTAGGCCTATGTTATTTACGCTGCCTTAAGCTACACTTAAGCAAGTTTACAATTATTGAGAAAATATACTTGGTTCGTGATGTTTACTTTTAAAACAATTTCTGCAACTATAGCTATAGGCTATGGTCATGACTTCAGATGAGAAATGAGTTGCTGGATAATTGCTCGTTCGTATGTTACGCACGCAAAAAATATCGCATGCCAGCCAATGCAATCCGTGGTGTTCAACGCAATCAATGCGATTTAGTATATGACCCATGATATAGCAGTTAATTCAATAATTATATCCTACTTAATGCGATTTAGTATATAACTGATAAGCTATTGCAGTTATTTAAATCCATGCTACTTAATGCGATTTAGTCTTTAACCCATGCTATTGCAGTTATTTAAATCCATGCTACTTAATGCGATTTAGTATATAACTGATGCCATTGCAGTTATTTCAATCCATGCTACTTAATGCGATGTAGTATATAACTGATGCCATTGCAGTTATTTAAATCCATGCTACTTAATGCGATTTAGTCTTTAACCCATGCTATTGCAGTTAATTCAATCCATGCTACTTAATGCGATTTATTATATAACCCATGCCATTGCAGTTAATTCAATCCATGCTACTTAATGCGATTTAGTCTTTAACCCATGCTATTGCAGTTAATTCAATCCATGCTACTTAATGCGGTTTATTATATGATCCATGCTATTGCAGTTAATTCAATCTATGGCTATGCTACTTAATGCAGTCCATGATATTCAATGCAATTCATACCATTCATTTCGGGGTAGGCCCATCAATGCTCTTTATATATGCTTATACGTTCTTGATGCTGTTATAATTGCACAATAGTAAACCTATAGCCTATTATCAGTTGTGGAACTGTGTTCCAGTTTTTTTTCCATAAAACATTGCCTTATATTATCAGTGCTATAATAATTTTTCTGTGTGAGTTTCACAAGGTCTGTATGTTGTGGTTGTTTTCGTATCAATCTCTGCATCCAGTCTTACGACCCCACGCACGAAAAAAAGATTTTTAATTGGTTTCTGGCAGAAGTGGTGTCGATGTTAATTTTAACTTTCCATTTGCATTCCTTCATCAGCTGCTGGCGAATTAGGAAATAGGATATGATCATACAGGAGCTAGAGAAATTTGATCCTTTAGGTTAGAACCGTTGGATTATTATGGGCCTAAGAGGCTCGGATGCTAAAGTTAATGAGGCTAAAGTCCGTGAAGAATTTGGCTCTTGCACAGCCGAACGCGGCATGAAGGCGCCTTTACTTTAGTCATGATGGAGATAATTTATATAGCGCCATCTCAAAGTTAATAATATTGCAACTCCGCCACTGTTTTTACTCTGAGGGTGCCAGTCCAAAACCTGGACAAAGAAGGAGGGCGATATTAATCATCTTTGAAATGGCAGTGTCGTTGAATACCAATGTCCCAAGTCACTATTATTGCAAGACACTAATATTGCAAGTCACTAATATTGCAAGACACTAATATTGCAAGTCACTAATATTGCTACTACTAATGAATCGCAGACATGATTGAATTTGTTTTAAGCCGTAAGTACACCGGTGATCAAGTTCTTATAAGCCCGTAGTGCGATTGCATCGCCACCAAACGAAACGAAATCAGTACAGATCCTGTCATATAGCGGAACGGAAAGTTGACGCAGCACCACCACCTCCGATTCTGAGAAGTGCGAACAACTTTTATCCGACCGAAAATCACATTGGCAACCCTAGGGGCGGATCCAGAAGGGGGCCAATCCGGCCATGGTCCTCATTTAGATATATCTTTATTTTTGACCAGCTATTCTGGCTCGGAAAGTTTACGTGGTCCCCCATGAGTAAATTCCGTAGGCCCTCCCAACACCCACGGCACACCCACGAAGTCCGCACACGAGGCCCGTACGACAAAAAGGGTCATCAACTTTTTGGGCGATTAAAATGGTATATTTTCTCGGGAATTGGAGACAAAATGACTAAAACAGTCATCAGATTTTCGGCGACCAAGACGAAAATTTTGCCCTGCCCAAGACCGAAAATTTGGCCCCCCTTGAAAATTTCTGTATCCGCCCATGGGCCACCCTCTAATGTTCCAATAGTATGCTTTCGTTTAAGATCAGTGCTTAAAGCGTAAAAAAGTGCATGGACGCTCCTTAACTTTCCAGTCTGTGCTGGCGAAATAATAGGCAGCACGGCATTGAGATTTGAAAAGAAATGCGTGGACGCCGTCCATGACCGTCCAGCCACACTTTAAGCCCTGTTTAAGATCAGTTGACCTCTTTGACGAGAAGGTCTCTCACCCCCTCTCTGTCTGTCCGTCTGTCTGTCTCTGTATATATGTCTGTCTGTCCGTTTGTCTGCCTGTCTGTCTGTTCCTACGTTCGTCCATGCATCTGTCTCTTCTTTCTCGAGACCATACAATTCTGACTACAGATTTAATTGACAGCCTTTAAAGATGTTCAGAAGATGATATTATTTTAAATATGCGTCGGAAAACTTGAGAAATAAAAGAGGGAAAACCGATTGATTTTTTATCCTGGTTTGACTTAATTCGTTTAATTCCAAAAAGCAAGAGGCAAAACGCTGCAGGTCAACATCAAAACGATTGACAGTGAAGCTGTATAGGCCTACTTACAGTACTTATTTGCCTATATGGTTGAGTTTTAACGAAATTCTGCAGTCATTTACTCATTTAACATTTAAAAAAACGACGCTTCGGTTAACTGCGCAAATTAACCCTTTCCCCAGGGTCCAGGACCCCCTTGTTGTGAAATCCAAGCTTCCATCCTGTCTCTTCAAGTGTCAGACAACGTTTTTATTAGCGCTTTTCAGTAAGTTTCAAGTGACAAGTTAACTAGTTTTGAAGCTTGTTTGCTTTCATTGTAGCCAGAGTCCTGTCGCGAGCAACTTAAGACCTATAGGCTCTGTATACTTCTTCACTTTGGAAGTTACAGCCAGATTTTATTTCACTCGGCATATCGTAATGGAAACAAGCATTCTCCGAGTGGAAAACCGGGTCTTATCAAGTTGCACTGGGCGCCCGAAATATTGAAAGCGACGTCTAAAAGGAACGTTTGTGTGCGGCGACTGCAGAAAGGCGTCAAATGTTGACTTTTAATTTGATATTTCCAGATAAGACAGTTGAGAAATTAATTCCAGTCCTTCGTTCGTTCTCTATTGGCTGTTCCTACGTTCGTCCGTGCATCCCTCTGTCCGTCCTACTGTCCGCCTGACTGCCTGTCTGTCCTACTAACCATCCTACCGCATACATGTATGTTTGTATGTATACAGTTATGTATACACGCGATGCAGAAGGAGACATAGACGAATGCGAGAGAAATATTGAAGCATTCGAAGGTATAGAATCAAGTACCAAGGCAGTTAGAAACAAGGACCCATATACCTACAGGTCCCAGGATTTGCAGTTGCGGGAACCCATAGACCTACAGGACCCATAGATCTATGCAAGATCAATGGACCTACAGGACCAATAGACCTACAGGATCAACAGACGTACAGGACCAATAGTACAGACCAATAGACCTATAGGAATAATAGGACCAATAGATCTACAGGACCAATAGACCTACAGGATCCATAGACGGTAGACCTACCGGCAGCCAAGAATATAGACGAACACGACGGGTAGCAAAGAGGAATCCCCCAATCCCTTGCAGACGTGTGGTGAGCCAGACATAGGACTCACTCCGATGAGACGTGTGGTGAGTCATGTTGAACCTACTCCTTCTCTTTCCTCCTCCTCTCCACGTCCTTCTCCTCCTTCTCCTCCTTCTCCTCCTTCTCATCATACTACACTGCTTCTCCTCCTTCTCATGCTTCTCCTCTGGTCTTGTGCATCCCACTGCGATCCAAGACACCCCCAGCCATCAGGCCCCGCTACAAGCAGCCATACCCGTCAAACCAGACCCGATTTCTGACGGGCCGCATTCAAAGTTCGAGAAGAAAAGTTATTTACGACCCACGGAGAACCGCCTGCAGAGAGGCGAACGACTATGCGATTGGTCGAGTTGAGGATGCCCGACTGCTGCCAGACAGGCCGCGCAGCATCCCTCGCGGCGGCCCCCATCCACCCTTCTCCTAACCCCACCCCATCACCCCCGTCAGCAGCCGGACGAGCAGTCAGGGCAGAAGATGGATAAGCGTGTCATCCGCGGCGGATGCACCACCATTGCACCCCCTCCCTCCCTCTTTTTTCCACATCAATTGGAAAGTAAGAAACACCACCACCACGACTGGAGAAACGAACACCAGGTGATCATAATAATATGCAAACGGGTGATGTGTGTGCTCCAACGTCGATTAACCTACTTATCGATTTCGATTTGTCTTTATATAGCGCAGGTGATATTTCTCTCTCTGTTGCGTTTTTGAATCGCTCCGACGAAGTGTAGGCTACAGCCGCTGCAGTCGTAAACTTATCGATGATCAACTTCAGTTGATTGGAGTAACTTTTGTAGTTTCGAAAAGTAGCGACAGATGGCTTCCGCGTCGAGTAGCGAAGGTAAATGATTTCTGCACTGAATATAAACATAAACATTTTTCTATTCCACGAGTTACCACAATAACTCCTCCCTCTGCTTAATCCGAACTTATCTAATCCAATCTTATTTATGTAACTCGTGCGTCTCAAGTCGTTCTGTGAATGCTGTAACTTTCTACCTGTTGGTATCCCGAAATCAAACTGATAAAACCCCAAGGGACTCGAGGCTCGTTGGTTAGAGACTCAACCAAATTGTGTCAACAAATGAACATAAACTGAACTTTTGCTTTTACTTCCTGTTCGGCAGAGAACTTGTTTAAAACTGCTTAAAATTGAGACGCACAGTTCTAGTTTATAAAACATTGTGCGTTGGTCGATCACAAGACTTAGATCTTTATTAATTACCAAAACTCATTTGATTCAGTCAGTTCTTTCACTCTGATCATTCTGACAACTGAAACTGTGTTCGTAACTTGGATGAAGACGATGGTGCTCTCACCCTACGTCGTCTCTCTTCCTTCCAATTAGTCGTTCGTGTCATTCCGTGTATACGCTTTATCTTAAGAATTCTCTGTTTCAGACCACTTCTTCTCTAAAGACTGCATTCATTCGTGTCTTCATTCTCTGCCAATAATCAAGCGAATAGTTTCTACCACCACCACCACCACCACCACTACCACCAACCACCACCAACACCAACACGACCACCACTACCGCCACCACTACCACAACCATAGCCATCAACACCACAACCACCAACACCATCGCCACCACCACAACCACCACCACACCACTATCATCATCCGTTCCAGATGCCTGCAGCTTTCTCCACTCCCCTCGGTCGCTAGTCAACTCCAATGCTACCAATATAATGGTTCTTTAGCATAGACAATTAAACATATAAATAAGATGGCATTTGTATTATTCTTCAGATAAAGCATTTTACACTAATCATGCACATATCCCACAAAATACACGGCTGTGGCGGCCTCAGTAAAATGCGTATGCGTCCAAAATCTGACCAGCAACATATTAACAGGTCTAATAAAAAAATTCTTCTGCTCATTTTTCTTTCTTTCGCAGTTTATAACATAATAAATAATATTGGAAATTTGAACCATACATGCATCAGACTTGCACCTCCTCTGAACCCACGCATGCGGAGGATTCTCCTCAGCGTTGTCCATGGGTTGGATGGATCTTTAGTAGCCTATATATAGACCTAGTCACATTCGTGGTCACAGCTTGACAATGCTTAAATCGGTGCCTTGCCTAAACACTAAAGGCAAGGTTTCTGCAGATTAGTCATTATCAAATTATTTATTGTTCAGACAATAAAACATAACATACAGAAAATAATGTAACACAATTAACAGTTGAGTCGACACTCGACAACCAATGTGATTACAGAAAATGATCAATGTATAATTATGACTATGCATGGAAAACAATGGAAACCCCTGAAGGGAAAAAATCCCGCTAGGTAGGGGCCCTACTTTCAAAATTAACCCTGTAAGATGCTGGGAGATCCATGATTAGTGCTGGAAGATCATAAAAATGATAATAAACAAATAAAAAAGACGACAGTTAACTTCTATATTACTAGATACATGTATCATTTTTTGCCATGTTTACTCTGATTAATTGTTTATCGCTATATCAAAGCAGATGGAATGTCCAAAGACACTAAATTGAAGAACACCGCGTAGCGTTTGCTCATTTGCATTTTATCTCAACCGTTCTCTTCAACAGAGGTTCGGTCGGGAGCACTACTGAGTAGATACCTTCAAGGGGCGCAATAAAATTATAGATCTCTAAGATGAATGAATGAACAACACCCGGCGGTCAGAAGACCAGAGTGAGAACTAGAAAGTGGAATTACATGTTGTGGTGGGTTTTATTCACGATGACAGAAATTGGAAGGTGGCGAATTGGATGGGATTCTTGAAAAGGTGGGACTCTCTTCTTGACCGGTAGGCATGAAAGGAGTGATACAAAGAGCAATATCGTGACAGACAACGGTATAGGTGAGGGACGTAAAACGGAAAAGAAGGAGACGACTATTCTATATCGAATTAAGACAGACAGAGATTTCTGTACTCCATGGAATGGTGGCCAGGCACAGCTTAGTAGGCTATGCATGGACCGGTTGAAGAACTTAAGATGAATAGGCTGGTGAATAGTCACTGAAGAATGGAGAAGACTGAGGTTGGAGGATGGTCTGGTAAAATTACTTGTCGTGGGTGATGGTAAAAAAATTGGATGAAAATTCTTTGCGTAGGTAGAGAATGAACATAAAATAACTTAGGTTTAGCATCAGCTAAAAAAACAGTTCAGTCGAAGACGTCATTACTCATGCACTTAGAAAAGTCTTTTAAGTTTCAGCAATGTAAATTAAAGTAAACATCATTTGTTATATTGGTCCGACACTAAACATTTTATATCGTTGCGTCGGATTGAAAATGAACAGATCTGACTGCTGCATGCGTCAAAGACAGACAACAGATTCAATTGCGTCAACAGAAGGGAACCCTATTAAGGGGGGAGCGGTTGCGCAGTGGTTAACACGCTGGGATGGAGAGCAAGAGGTAACGAGTTCGAGCCCCGTTGGCCGAATTGCTTTGTGGGCTGCTATTAGCGCCGTCTATTGCAGGCTGTCTGTTCTATTAGTAAAGTTTGATGTTAATTAAGATTACTGCATAACTTGCACATGTCAATATCTCAGCACCTAGAAGGTACTGCTACACCAGAGCAAAGACTGCGGGATAGGGAGCCAACGTAGAACATCCTGCATATTATCGGTGACATGCATGACCAATTTTTGGGTAACGACCAATACTGAGGTACGACCAGTAAGGCGTGCGACCGTGCGCAGGACCCATTCAAAGCACTCAACTGCCCAGGCGGGAGACCAGCGTATAGAAAGCGCAGCCGTTTTCAAGTCGGGTGACAACAAAGGACTGGATAAGAGCAGTGGTAGCATTAGAGGTAAGAGAGCAAGAGACAACTCTGAGCTGGCCCAACCGATAGTAGTAGTCACAAAGAAGACAAGTATTACTATTATTACAAAATAGTCTACATACCCACATAGATTCATACATGTACAGTTGTACACATAGAATAAATACATTCATACATATTTATGCATGCATGCATAGTGCATACATACATACATACATACATACATACATACATACATACATACATACATACATACATACATACATACATACATACATACATACATACATACATACATACATACATACATACATACATACATACTAGGGTGGTCGTATGTGTAATGGCAAATTTTCAACTTGTTTTTTTTTCTTCCCCCAACCCCCATTTGGTGCCAAATGGTAAAAAACTGATATAGCCAAAAAAATTATTATGATTCAAAAATATTTAAGACTAGCACAACGCGTCTGAAGTTTTGAAGTTTATAAAATATTATCGTCATTTCGAGTATTGGTATATTTAAGCCACATTTTTGGACCTATCACAAGTTTTGACAGAAAGACTGCATAATTTTACTTATTTATTTATTTATCCATTTCTATAGCACCCCTTCAAGCTCTCTACTCAGAAGCGCTCCCGACTACAGCGCGGACACTGCATCGGAGTTTCACGCCAAAAGCGCCCAACTGACTTATGCACAATTGACAAGTAAATTCTACAATTTTGATGATAGTTTCTAAAAAATTTTGAAAAACATCATTATGGTATTTGACACCACAAATCTATACATGTACTAGGAAGTCAACACATTATAGGTTTTTTTGATAGGTTTACTTTGGATCTACAGTGCGCAAACGGATTATTCTACTGCAACAGAGGCTCTTTATTACAGACTTCACTTTAAAACAGATTCTGATAAAACAAAATATGGATCAGGGACCCCAGTATCAGTTGAACTACAGAAAAATAGTGATGATATTTTCGTTTATTATGGCAATCAGAGCAGGATGACTCACCACATCACAGATAACATCTATCAAGAGCTACTGCAAGGAAATGAATTATGGAAGTAAATGTTGAAATCATTGAAATCATATATAATAATTATATCTAGAGAAGTAGGCTACCCATTACCACATAACAGTCAAACAGTAGTTCTTTACCCAACTCCTAAAGATAGCATCATAAATTATTGCATGGTGTAACCTTTACTCACATTAGTTGACTATTTCATAAGATAGAAATAATCCAATTAAAAGTATACTTTTAGAGTAGAACGAATGAACACATAGACAAGCAATTGGCACAGAAAATGCTCCTAAGAGTGGACAGAAATTACACTGCCTTAATTAGTTATTTAATTAACTATACTGTAAATCAACATTAAAGGTGATGGTATCAAACACGTATGCTATGTGCATCATGTTCAGAAATGGATCGGGCCGAAACTGCTGTGGCCATCAGGTCATCTCAGGCGATCAAGCAATCCAAAAGAATAAGCAGGCCTAAAGTAGCCTCCAGTCGACACTCAACAGAGTCAACACCCATTGCTAGATAGAACTTCTAAATTGATTATCTTTATGGCAGGATGCCTGATTTTTGCGGATTTGTATTATAGTAGAGGCATCAATTAATATAAATGGTGATGGTCTTCAAGGTGTAATATGTCAGATGATCACCTTCTTCGGACCGCATGCAAGAAATGTCACTTCGATGAAATATATCGCGAGCACTGCACATTGCACTTTTTAGTAAAGTGCAGATGAAAGCAGCATAGCTCAAAGACCAAATGCAATTTGCCTAGCAAGAAGGAGTAGTATTTCTTTAGATTTTAAACATGATATTATTACCTCTGAGAGAAACATTTCCATGTAAAATTGGTCACTACTTTTTAATATTACATCATTCTCTTGTACCCAGTTAGGCCTGCCCCAGGAACAATAAGTGTACAAAAAGAAATATTTATGAGAAAATCAGACCTCATTAGGAATATTGGTGACTTTGCAGAATAAATTAGTTACACGCAGGACACAGATTAAAACGCAAAACAATTTATATTTATCCCTATTTATTTATGATATACTACTGTTCCCTAACTACTACAGTTCAAGAATTATTAGACTATTATTATCAGTCAAGACAACAGGGCAAAACATATAGTTTCGTTAAAAAAGATATACAGGGTGCGTCAAAAAAGTAATCCCCTACGGTTTTTAGCCCATATCTTGGCCAAACATACGAATTTTAAAATGAAACTTTACAATCTTAAAGGCAATTTATATCTACGTACAATGGTCAAATTACAAAAAAATATTTTAAACGGAACAAAAGTTACACCACTTTTAGTGAGGCCACCCACCGTTTTTTGACGATTCAAAAACGAAGCACAAAAAAGTAGGTTTTTTGCCAATATCTTGGCCAAAATTAAGAATATCGAAATGAAATTTTACAGGCTTATAGACAATTCATATTTACACGTGATGGCCACATTTCATCAAAATATTTCAAACACAACAAAAGTTATACCATTTTTAGTGAGGCCACCCACCGTTTTTTGACGATTCAAAAACGAAACGCAACAAAAAGTAACAAAAACACGATTTTATTAAGTCTCATCTCAAATAACTGTTGTCAAATGACCTTGGTAGTGCTTCACAACTTGTGCTCAATGCGCCCACCACCCGTGCCAAAACTTCTTTTGAGTCTCTTTGCAAAGTTCTTGATGGACCTGTTGATTAAGCTGATAGATTCCTTAGTTACCAATTTGATCGTCATCTTGCTAAGTGACTTCTCAGTGGCGCGCAGCTACGCTGGTGCCCTGTTTCTTTTTTAAACAGTAACAGTAATGATCATCTGGCAATATCAAGGCTATTTGATAACAATTATTTAAGATGAGACTTAATAAAATCGTGTTTTTGCTACTTTTTGCTGCGTTACGTCTTTGAATCGTCAAGAAACGGGGGTGGCCTCACTAAAAGTGGTATAACTTATGTTCTATTTTAAATATTTTGATGGAATCTGACCACCATGTGCATATATGAATTGTCTTTAAACCTGTAAAATTTCATTTCGATATTCTTAGTTTTGGCCAAGATATTGGCCAGAATAATTAAATTGGCTTTTTGTTACTTTTCGTTGCGTCGCGTTTTTGAATCGTCAAAAATCGGTGGGTGGCCTCACTAAAAGTGATATAACTTTTGTTCTGTTTCGCATATGGCTATGAAATTTGGCTATTGTACGTAGATATGAATTACCTTCAAGCCCGTAAAACTGGATTTGAAAAATTCCTATTTTTGGCCAAGATATTGATAAAAAGCCGTAGGGAATTACTTTTTTTGCGCACCCTGTATGCTAGATGTTATCTGTGATGCAGTGTTCATATAGGTTTTTACACTCCGAGTTTTTCTGAAGCGGCGCTATATAAATTCATGACTATGACTTCAATAACATCATTGTGGTGTAAACTAGACCTACTACAAGTAGTTAAAGTGATTCCTGCTTCGAAGATTCCTGGTTGATCACAACTATCATGCCTACTGTTCGAAAGCTCTTAGATTTGTTAAGTGGTAAAACTTTGATGGCGTTGTGCTAGTCCTAAATATTAATATTTTCCTATAAAACTTTTTGTGTGATGTTTCTGGGTGAAATGGAACCAAATGGCACCTTGGGGAACAGTATCCTCCAACTTTCGTTTTTAACGACCACCCTAATACATACATACATGTACAATTGTACATACATACATACATACATACATACATACATACATACATACATACATACATACATACATGCATGCATGCATGCATGCATGCATGCATACATACATACATACAAACATACATACATACATACATACATACATACATACATACATACATACATACATACATACATACATACATACATACATACATACATACATACATACATACATACATACATATATACATTATATGAGAATTGAGCATTATACATGCGTTACACGACGCTGCCTTTCCCACTTTCTCATTCCGTGCGAGAATGAACCTAATGTCTGCAAAGATGTTCCTTGACAATCTCTGTGTGTTTGTTTAGTTTTCTCTTCCTATTTATTATTTCTAAGTTGCATGATGTGAGTCGAGGGTCATCGAAGTCAGATTGCCTAAACTTCCAATGCTGCAGGTTACTTCATGAGATTAATTTTTTTCATATGTCACGAAGACTTGAACAAGTGGCCAACTCATCACAGTGCCGCGGAAATTAATGACTTAACGCAGCTTGTCAACTCAAAAAATGTTATATGAAACTTGTTATTACCCTATAGCCACTGAAGCATTTGCTCTCTCCCAGTGCCAGTACCAGGCCTGTTTAAAAAAGGACGGCAACACTAGTCATCTTCGATATGACATAGTGCCGTTTACCAGCAACAGGCTATACTGAAGCTATAGCATAATGGGAGTCCATATTTCTCTGACCATTTGTTTTTTCTTTTTTCATATTTTGTTTGCTTGAGTACGGAGTAGGCCTATAATTTGATGACTAATTCCATACTCAGAATCCCATGACATTCCTGTTATCCCCTCCTCCATCTCCTCTTTCCTGATTACTATCTTCAGCAGCATCCCAGTTTTTACAAAATGATAAATGCATTTCTTGTTCAACTCATCTTTTTCCGATGAATGTTAATATTATGTTTCTGCTTTGTTCCTTATTCTTCTTGCGAGTAAGCTTACATTTTTCTGTCCACGAATTCCTGACTTCTCTGGTGTCATAATTTGCCATCTTTGCTGTCTTGTCTTCTGACACGCAGGCATTTAACCTTTATTCTTCTTCTTCCATCTGATTTTTACCACGCCTATAGGCTACAGGAAAAGAGGTTGGGTGTATATTTTCGGTTGATTCTTCTGTCAAAATTGCACAGCAAAACAGAATGATGGTAAACAACTGTTGTGCTTGCCATAGTATAAGCTTAGGTTACTTAGAAACCGATATCATAGAAGCCATTAATGCATGGATGATTTTTTTAGGAAGACTTATAAGATACATCGTGACTCGGGGCCGATACATATATTTTGGATGGGGTAGCCCAAATGTTTGATCTTGAAAAATCTGATGACCTTTTTAAAAGTTCTAAAACACCTGGTAACTCAGGTTATCTGAAATCTGATGAAATGCTTAGCCATTAGCCATCATCATGTCATTAGTAATCATCATAGGCTTCTCTGTCTGTCTGTCTGTCTGTCTGTCCGTCCGTCTGTCCGTCCGTCCGCCTGTCTGTCCGTCCGTCTGTCTGTCTGTCTGTCTGTCTGTCTGTCTGTCTGTCTCATCTTTTCCCGCTGCATTGTTTTTGAAAGCTTGTTGAAACCTGAAAACCTGATGGAGGTCACGTCCTGAGCGAATCTCTGAATGGGGGGGGTATGACCGTATTGCCCTCTGGATCCACCTCTGTCGTGAACTAGAGTTTGGCCTACCTAAAACCAAGAGGTATATATATGCCGACACGAGTGCAGACAGATGGATGACATTTATACAGACAAAGAGACTGGGACATACACTCAGAGACAAAATATACAGACCAGGAAGACATGACTTGTAATGACGCTCTTGCTTAAGGCCAATTATTTCAATAAGTTGCGTACATGCATATACATCTGAACTCGTGACCTTCTTGTGCCTTAATCGTTTAGCCTTAACTTCCGTTTCTGATCTCTTCTCCGGTTCCGGACTGAAATCAGAAAACCTGCGCAGCTCCAGCGGCGACCGGTCTCTGTCGGCGTCGGCGGCGAATTATCAGATGCCTTCAGCGTTACTTCAACACTTGTACAAGTGTATACCCTGCTGCCTCCAAGCCCCAGGCACTGAAAAACATCCATAATACAGGCCTACATACTACATATGCACATATATATATATACATTATAATGGCTTTTCTATATGACATATGTAGGTCTACATATGCATGTGCATGTATATATTAAACCTGCATGTTATCGTGTATACAAATGCGGCTGTCGGTATATATATACAAGGCAGCGTCTATAGATATAGTTTGCGTCTGCATGCAGTGGGTCTACAAATGTAAGATCGCTGCTCAAATGAATACCAAATGTTGCTAATGTTTCGTCCGGGTTCTCTAAACGCCCCACCGACAGATGGATGGATGGATGGAAGGATGGATGCCGCCGACCAATCGACCGCCCATTCCACCCACTGACAGACAGACAGATGGACAGACGGACAGACAGACAGACAGACGGACAGACAGACAGACGGACAGACAAACCATTAGCTAAACGGGTCTGGGGAACGATCCAAGGCACCGACGCTGATCTGATGATGAGTCCTGACTCCTCAGATCAGATGGAACTCATCGATGCTCTTACAAGAATCTGGAATTAGGGGATTTTCAGATTAAGTCACTCTTAATGTCATCCCTGTGTTCACAGACAACGACCACAACAACAGCTCTGGAAACCAGCATCATCATAATCGGCATAGTCGGCATCATCGATTCATCATCATGATAATCGTCATCTTCACCACCACCACCACCATCCACCACCATCATCACCCCCACCTTCTCCGGCCCCACCACCACCGACCATCCCACCACTATTGTCATCATCATCATCGCCATCATCATCTTCTTCATCACCAACATCATCACCGTCGTCGTTGTCACCACCACCGACACCAACATCATCATCGCCACCATCATTATCACCTTATAATCATCATCATCACCACCACCACCATCTAAACCACCACCCACCGCCATTATCGTCATCATCGTCATCATCATCATCATCATCACCACCAACACCGCCATAATAATCGGAATCATCCTCTTCCTCTTCATCATCATCATCGTTGTCAGTTTCATACAAAGGCGATTAATAAATCCATCTCTAATTCACCTAATTCTCTCACCCAAAACAATTTCCCTTTTGTTTTCATTGACTTCTCTTAAAATTTATTAATTCTAATCAATCAAATAATTTGTGTAGACCTGGTCAATAAAACTCAACTACGATAAATTTATCTCTTGAATCGAATTTGGGCGATATTGACGCGAACGATAGCGTTGACAATAATTTCGTGACAATTGTAGTCATATGCATAATAATTATAAGCAGTAGCGGCGCCAGGGGGCTAAAAAGGTCGTCAGAAATTTTGACGAGTGAAAATGGAAAATTTCCTCCGCGAGGATTCAGCCCCTTAAAACTGAAAACAACGATAGACTAATAGTAATAATAATATAATAAAATAATAATAATACTAATGGTGATAGTATACTACTACTACTACTACTACTACTACTACTACTACTACTACTACTACTACTACTACTACTACTACTACTACTAGTAGTAGTAGTAGTAGTAGTAGTGGTAGTGGTAGTAGTAGTAATAGTAGTAGTGGTAGTGGTAGTGGTAGTAGTAGTAGTAGTAGTAGTAGTAGTAGTAGTAGTAGTAGTAGTAGCAGTAGTAGTATATTAGTAGTAGCGAATACAAAAATGATATTTTTACTGATAGTGCTCGATAGTGTTGCGGTTAGTGTGCTAGCAGTACTGACAATGAAAAGGTCCGTGTTCTCCTCAGATTTGGTCTGAGTTTTCAAGTACTTCTGCACCCATAGTCAGCTCAGCTGTAATGTGTACACCGACTGTACGCTGTCGGTTGGGGGGGATGAGACGGCAATTGAGAGGACTGGCCGTCCCGCCCCCTCACTCCTAATATGCCGAGGTTAAGAAAAATGAAGTCGATAACGCTTTTAAGTGTAAACAAATGGCTTCCTCATTTCTTACTTAAATGACTTCGCTTTTATTTTTGATATTAACCCTTTACCCGTTCATTTTTAAATTTTAAGCCCGTCTTCAGCGGATATCCTCTCGGGTAAAAGATTAACAATCGGAATATTAGTCTTTTGTGCAAATAAGGTAAAACTCTTCCATCGACATCGACGCTTTCTTTCTAACCTCTTTCATTTACTTTCCCATCGTTTGGAAATATTATGTCTTTAATTGAAACGTTGCGGCCACACTGAGGGCCGCGGGTAGCCGTTGTTGCCATCGTTCCTGCAGTATCCAAACTCGTGTATACACCGGGTCTGAGTCAGGCGGCGGCGGGACAAGTGAAGAGGGACCCGTCGGCGGTGGCGGCGGCGGTGGCAGCGGTGGCCTCAGTGGGACGTTGCCCCGCCGCAGGGTGTCGGTTTTCCGTCACGGCCATCAGGACGGGGCGTGTTTGGAGATAAAACACGGCGCACTGACGTAGAGGATACAGCCGCTGCGAATTGGACACCACCGGGCGGCAGGCGGATTCGATGGGGGGTAGTTGGGAGGGGAATGGTGGGAGGGAGGAGTGGGAGGAGGAGAAGGACGAGGGGAGGAGGACGAAGAGAAGGAGGAGGAGTGGGAGAAGTAGTGGGAGGAGGAGTGGGAGGATGAGGACGACGACGACAACGAGCAGGAGAAGGAAAGAGACACTGTGGGAAGATGATAGGATGAGGCATGGAAGAGGAAGAGGAAGAGGGAGATTTGAAGATTGAGGAAGATTGAAATCGACAGGGAGCGAGGAGGAAGAAGGAGTGGCGGAGGAGGAAGAGGGGGAGGAGAGATGGGTTGATGGAGTAGGGAAACATTGAAGTAGATCGAGAAAGACAGGGATGGTGGAGTAGAGGAGGTGCAAAGGAGAATGAGCGAAGACATTGAGTAGAGAGGCAGTGGGGGTTGAGAGATAGAGAGACAAGAGGCAGGAAAGGAGGGAGAGAGGCAGGGAAGGAGGGAGGGAGGGAGGAAAGGAGGGGAGACTGACAGTTAAGGAGGAAGGCAGGGAGGCATGATAGAAGGGAGAGAGGGATGCAGGAAAGGAAGTAGAGAGGGAGGTATGAAAGGAGGGAGAGAGAGAGGGAGGCAGAGGATGGAGGGAGGCGGCACACAGTATGAGATGCTTGTCTGCATGACGGCAGGACGAAGGATTGACTCAGGGAAAGATTAAGTGCGAGAATGAGACGTGTGTGTATATATATAAAACGTTATATATTATATATGTATGGGAGAAATAGAGAGGAGCACGGGGGCAGTAACATAAAATGTAAGAAAGCAGATCAAAGTGAGCCCCAAACAGACCGGCATACAGGCAGACAGACAGACAAAGAGACAGACAGAAAGATACAGGCGGGAATACTTAAGGGTATACGTGGTGGGTTATTTCTCACGACTCTATCGGCATTTTAAGGTCATAATCTATTTCACCAACGAATGGAGGGGTGGAGGGTAAATAGAAGAAGGAAGTGGTAAAAGAAGACAGAGCATGCAGAGAGAAGGGCAGAGTAGAGATCAACAATTGATTAGTAGTAGAAGTAGCAGAAGGGAAAGAAGCAAAACAGAGATATTCATAAAAGAGAAATGGGAGGAGAAAGTAGCGAGGGTAGGCTAAATAAAGAAGGAAGTGGCAAGAGAAGACAGAGGGTGGGGCAGAATAAAAAGCGAAAGGAGGGGAAAGAACTCAAAGAAGTAAATCAGAGAAATTCCTAAAAGAGAAATAATTAAGAAAAAGCAAAGTGAAGTGAAAAGAGATGGAATTTCAACAACGGACCGGTGATTTGTTTAGGATGGTAGATTGTTGCATCCTATGATCAGAGTGACAGAGATGAAAAGAAAGAAATGACGATAGTATTATAACGATCGGAATTTTTTTAGTTTTTGATGAAGAAAAATTAGGACAGTTGACGGTATAGAGACTGAACGATATGAAGATGAAAGGTAATAAAAACAGATCGATACAGGAGAGGTAATTTAGTGGATGAATAAAGATGGAAAGGTAATTTAGTGGATGGATAGAGATGATTGGAAGAGGAAGGAAGAACATAAGGAAGCATTTAAGAAAGCAATTGCACACCAGTAGCGGCGCCAGGGGGCTAGAGGGGCTAAGCCGCGGACGCCTGTATAAGCGATTATACAGACGTCCGTGGCTAAGCCCTCTAAAACATGCTAAGCACCCTTACAAAACTGAAATATATGCATGAGATTTCGACCAAATGACTCCGCGAGGATTCACCCCACCCCCAAACTGTAATCCTGGCGCCGCCAATGTTGCACACCAAAGGAGCGCAGAAAGATGGAGGAAAATGTTGCCGGTGTACGGCCCACAGGGGAGAAACTATAAGAATGCTGAGACAAAAGTTTGAAAGATGAGTTGAACGCGATAGAGAAACTATTTTGGCTTTTGCGGGAGCAAAATTGCGCTCGGAACAGACGTTGGGAGACGACATGGGTAGGATAATGTAAGAGAGCTGTGAAAATGTATTATGTGGAAGAAGAGGAAAAGAAAAGGCTACGATTTTGGTTCTAGTTGTTTTCCAGTATCGTCATGCGTTATCGTTATCTTGGTCGAACTGAAGCTATGCTTTATCTGCAGCGGCAGCAATCCGAAACTGTGCGTCTATTGGGGAGGAGCAGCACTAGCGACCTCCAGAGGTGACGCGTTGAATCGGGTGGAAGTAATTAGGATGATAATAGGTGGCATGCTCCGTGGCCAGGTTTACGACTATTGCGGCGAGAACTGAATTATCGGCTTCTCCTCCTCCTCCTCCTCCTCCTCCTCCTCCTCCTCCTCCTCCTACTCCTCCTCCTCCTCCTCCTCCTTATCCTCCATCTCCTCCTTCTACTCCTCCTTCTCCTCCTCCTCCTCCTTCTCCTCCTCTCGTCTCCTTTCACGACCACACTAATTCCCCAGCTGGTGCCGACAGAACAATACCCTACTCGAATACGACTCCATATGCAATCATGTGAAAAACACTGACACACACACACATACATACACACATGCACACAGGTCTGCATATGCATAAGTGTGTATGAATTAATGCGTTTGTCTATAGCTTAACATTCATGCATGAAATTTATAGATATGTATTGACAGTCTTGCAGGTCTATATACATCCGATGAGAGTCGGATGTTTCATTTCTCTGGTCGAGGTCTGAGTCGACCATCAACACAAGACCATAGTTACTTACTTCATCTATCTCTTCTCTCTCTCTCTCTCTCTCTCTCTCTCTCTCTCTCTCTCTCTCTCTCTCTCTCTCTCTCTTCTCTCTTTCTCCTTCTGTCTCTGTCTCTCCCTCTCTCCCTCTTCCCCTCGCTCTCCCCACCTTCTCCCTCTGTCTCTCCCTCTCCTCTTCTTTTCCCTCTCCATCTCCCTGTCCATGTCCCTCTCTGTCTCCTTATGTCTCTGCATCTGTCTCTGTCTCTCTGTCTGTTTGTTTTTCTCTCTGTCTGTCTGTCTCTCTCACACGCACGCACACACACTCCCTCCCTCCCTCTCTCTCTCTCTCTCTCTCTCTCTCTCTCTCTCTCTCTCTCTCTCTCTCTCTCTTTAATACGACATGCTCTTCCACCCATTTTGTCTCTTTGATTTTTTCTCGCCATCTTCCGTTTGGAAGATGACAGCATTATTATTCATTGCAATGTTTATTAACTATTCCATTATTTGTTACGGTTTTCAGAGTTTAACGACATGTTATGGCTGCCCGGAACATTAGTGATCAGCCATCAGCGTAGGCATCATTTATTTCTTCATCATAGTTATCACCACCACCATCACCACCACCTTATCACCACCACCATCACCACCACCATCACCACCATCATGATCATCACTACCATTACTATTACCACGGCCGCCCAGCATCAGCACTACCACCACCACCACCAACACCACCAACACCATGATCATCACCATCATCATCATCATCATCATCATCATCATCATCACATCAACACCAAGATAATAATCATAATCACCAACACCACCGACATCATCGTCGTCATCATCATCATCATCGTCATCACCAGTTCCTGTAGTCGGCCATTTGCCGGTCAAGTAATGCTCTTGTCACTTGAAGTGTAAGGCCACTTCTTATAATTATGTCTATTTAGAGAGCAGTCTTTGCCTTCCTGTCTTCTATTCTTTCGAACATGATTGTATTGCCAATGCATCGTGTGGGTTTCAGCCTTTTGGTCTATTCAATGTATTCAATGTATAATATATTGAATACATTGAATACATTGAATGCATTATTATTCAATGTATTTAATGTATTCAATGTATTCATTCCACATGTTCAAACCATGGGAAGGGTGTCCTCACTGAACGTTTTTGCCTAATAGCGTTGTCTGGATTCTTATAAGAACTGTCTTCTGTC
The DNA here is from genome assembly GCA_949752735.1 of Lumbricus terrestris. Taxonomy (NCBI): domain Eukaryota; kingdom Metazoa; phylum Annelida; class Clitellata; order Crassiclitellata; family Lumbricidae; genus Lumbricus; species Lumbricus terrestris. The sequence goes on from OX457043.1 coordinate 27,858,145, forward strand.
ATCACTTCTAATCTTCAGCTGCATGTATGCGGTCTTGAAATTCTTCTAATTTTTCTTAGCAAACTCATTTCTGCTGTGAGAATTCTTTTCACATTAGTGATAATAACATCTGTTGACATACGCAAGTGCACACACAGTCTCCCATCTCTATACTTCCACCATTCTGTCCTCTTTTTTCTTACTTCCTCCTCACATCATTCGACCCATCCTTCCTTCCTCCGGATTCCTTCAGTTGAAGAAGTTAGGCTTGAGAGTGGTTATATATATATATATATATGCATGTAGGTAGGGAGTGGGTGTGCTATTGGGGGTGATCTATGGCTATATGTAGCGGGGTGATGGGGCGTTTTCAACTGTCGCGCTCGGCGATGTATCTGGTCAGAATCTTGATGCACAGATTATAGACTGATTCCGATCTCAGTCTGTCTGTAGGCCTGTTATGTATGTGTGTTTGTGTGTTTGCTTGCATGCGTCCATCATTTTCTCCGCCTGCGTATGTCTGCGTAACTATGTCTATGCATCATTGTGTGTATATATATACATTCGCCCTCTGCGCCATATCAAATTGGTTGTCTTGCACCAAGATCTTGGTCTTGCACAGGCACTCGACAGCCAACTGCATACATCATTCTTGAAGATGAAATCAACTCATATATATATATATATACTTATATATATACTTATATATAATATTATATATATATATGTACTGTAAATATATGGATCTATACATAATGACTGTAGCCTATACATATGCTGGTCTAGTAAACTATACATAAATACACAAATAATGTGCAACAATATATATTGAAACGATTTTTTATAATATATCACATACAGGGTGGGCCAAAAAGGGTCTCCTAAGGTATTTTGCGAATATCTTGGCCAGAAGTAAGAATTTTTTAACTTTTGAAACGTTAAGTGTGTGGACTCACTAAAAGTGATATAACATTGGTTCTGTTTCAAATATTTTGGTTAAATTGGCTACGTAAAAAAGACCCATAAGGTATTTTACCAATATCTTGGTCAGAAGTAAGAATTTTTACTTCTGTGACTTATTTTTGATCGTCAAAAAGGCAGTGGTGACTCACTAAAATAATAATAATAATCTTCGTTTATTGACATTCAATCTGACAAACCGCAGAACGATTACATGTACAAGTTATACGAAATACGGCCTGCTTCGCACGACACGCAGTTCGGCTACAACAGGTTCGGTAACTTAACACTAATGGCCTAAGTACTGGATCACTCCTGATTCGGCCAAGCCAGGAGTGGGAGGGGCTATCTTTTATTTTTAGCAGAACCCGAGTCAAGCAACACAACAGCAAAGCGCCAATGGCAGCTAACAGAAAATTTAAATAAATTTTTGCCCCGTGTGAGGCTTGAACCCGGGTTGCGCGGATGACTCTCAGTTTAACGGCCAGCGCTCTCTCCACTGAGCTACGGGACCCCCGTAGTGATATAGACCTAACTTTTGTTCTGTCTCTTGGTTAAATTTGGCTGTTGTAGGACTACTTAATATGAATTATCGTTAGCCTAAGTCTGTAAAATTGGATTTTAAAAAAATACTGCGGTTGACCGAAATACAACCACATTATATAGGATATTCTTTTTATTGCCCACCCTTCACACACACATACATATATCTCATTATGTGTCTGGTTACAAATGATTCATACTGATAGTCTAATGTTTATATGCTCGTTTGCGTGTTCGTGTGTGCAAGTGCGTGGATGCCTGCGTGTACTTTTCTCTTTCCATGTGTTAACGGCGTCAGTGAGTCTTTCTTGTATCACACGAGTCGCCGCCGCCGCCGCATTGTTTATATTCTGCCTTAATTATGAATATTTATTATGTCCGAAACATTTACATACATCATGCAAGGCACTTATGTCCGCGTCAGATGATTTAAATAATAAATAATCTGATGATAAACTTTTGTATCCGATATACATAGATCCATATATATATATAGGCCCTGTAAAGTTTATATATATATATATATATATATATATATATATATGAAGAATATAGTTAATCCGCTATACTTTACACAATGATAGATAGATCTAGCACTATTATAGACGAGTGCTTGGCCCAGCTGTATTATGTTCGTGAACGCTGGCGCGCGGTCTGGCTAATAATATGAGGAGAAAGACAAGCGTGTAATGGGTCTGACGAATAGTTAATGGGAACAAAAAAGGGTTTGTCAGCAAACAGCGAGACTTCGCAGCTGCTGAGTAGGAGAAGTCTGCTGATTAAATAGATTAAATTTTAAATCATTTTATTTAGAATTAAATGCTTTGTTTTTGTACTAATTGCGGATTTGAGGTAGAAAAATAATAGAAGTTTTATCTATGTTTGTGGGGGGGGGAGGTTATGTGTAGTAGGCCTGTAAAAATTGGCATAATACCAGACTGCATGGTCTTCGGATATAATTATATTAACATGTCTGGCTCTTTCTACAGATTGCTCAAGACTTTTCTTTTTGACTGGGCTTGGGTCGGGAGCGCCTCTGAGTAGACTCCTTGAAGGGGCGCTATATAAATTACATAGATAGATAGATAGATAGATAGATAGATAGATAGATAGATAGATAGATAGATAGATAGATAGATAGATAGATAGATAGATAGATAGATAGATAGATAGATAGATAGATAGATAGATATCGTGGTGGATAGACCTATGACTGCGGACTATAATTATACGATCTCCTTTGGACTACTCTCTCGGACAACCATTTTGACTAGTCACAGCGCTCGTAAATAAGTTGGTGCCCTTCGCTTGGCTTTCGAGTGGCGCTTTATAAATTTAGAGCTTACAGTTATATGATTGCGATGACTGCCAAGCCACGGGAAACCAATGCTGTCTTGCGTAAAGACATAATTATAGACGCTAGAAGTCCAAAATGTTTATACATGTTGGAACAGGATACATCATACTTATATGTTTGTGTACATAAGGACCTCCTCTCTGCTCTCTGCATGGTAACTATAGTCTATGGTAAAGAGCCATGGGCGCCCGCAGATAGCGACAAGAGGGGCACTTGCCCCCTGGAAAATTGACATCGACTTTTTTAGCCTAACTACTACTATTTTGGGTTGATCAAATTTCTTCGCATCAGAGAGTTAATCATATGCCTACTGATTCACCTGGTCACCTGGTGCCGTCAGCTCTTGGAGCTCTGGCGATATTCTTGATGTATCCTCTCCAGTGTCCCCTCTCTCTTGTTGCCTCTCTCAGCTCCTCCAAGTTCCTTCTTGGATACATCATGAATTTTCTTGGCAAAGATAAGGGGTGGTTTGCCATTGCCTTCCCCCCGTTTGCCGTCCGTGCCCGTTCGTTCACCCCTCCATACGGAGGGGTTACTAACAGGTCGCCCCACGAGAAGGTGGGCACGGTGGACTTTGGTTCGCCAGCCCAGGTCGGTTCCGAGTCTACGCTCCAATTGGAGTCGTCGGTCAGGTCTCCTCCCTGCTTTACTCACGTGAATGAGTGACTGACAAACCTTTGCGACCCTACTGATTAATTATACTAATTAATTATACTAATTAATTACACTAATTAATTATACTAGGCCTAATATTAATCATACCAATGATGCAACACTGAAATTAAGAAATTTACGTTTATAAAACTCTAAAATTAACATGCTTTCAATTTTCCGCCTTGCATTCTTCAATCTCTTGCTAAAAGTTGTAACCATGACCATTGGGTTTACCTCCCACCCCCCGCAGGCACTCGCGCAAAATTAGTAGCAGGTCTATTGATTATAGATTAGGCCTGCTTGACTGAAATCTTGCTGCAATGCAACCTTTTACAGCTGCTCATAGGCTATTAACAAAATATATGAAACTGACAAATTTACATTAAGAAGCCTCTATGAAAAATACCCATGCATGCTCTTAATATCCTCCTTCGCATTTTTCAACCTCTTACTATAAAATTTAACGGTGACCATCGTGTTTTGCCCCCTAACTCCTGCAAATATTTATGCGGGCGCCCATGTAAAGAGCATTATAGCCTATAATATACATATATATATACACATAATTATATACAAATTATAGACTAGGCCTACATAATATGGACGGCGCACGCTTGTGTGTATATACTGTGTGTGGCATATTGATAGAAAAGAGTCACTAGTAGATATATACATTAGGTATATATATATATATATATACTAAGATAAAAGAACATAATCATATATATGTAAAATATCAAAGGCTGAGACAGACATATGGGATATATATATATATCTACAAACGGATATGGTTGTTGGCCAAGCGATATCTGGTTTAATCGTTGCTTATTCTTCATCACAGCTGCAGACGGATTCTTGGCGTTTCGTTTATTTTCATAACTGACTTTTATTCAAAATGGAATCTCGTCTCGCAAAGGAATTCGATCGGACGTTGGCTTGCCGCACGCATCGACCCCCAGACAAATCCACACGCACCCACCTCTTAACTTCAAATATGCAAGTGTAGGCTACATTGCATACCCTTTCGACTACAGATTACGTGTGCATGGGGGCGTATGTACAATAATGTGACGACTACATGCTATAGCTGAGGCTTGTAAACATGTATATAGATTATCTTCTATCTATTATAAGTCTGAAAGTTTGTCCTTTCGCTTGTGTGTCCGGATGTATTTTGACTCTTCGTCCCAGAAAGGGCTCGAAAATGACAGAGCGTTGGTTTAACAAATTATTTGCACAAGGTCATCGCGACTATTTTCAGCTCTCAAGTCACTCTATAACCCGAGATATTAACGTTTTAGTTCGATTTTATCACCCATATGGCCGCATTGCGGTATTAGTAAAGAGTCGACAGTCCGCATGACGTCATACTCGCCCAATAAAAATTTTCGCTTTTCAACAATCCGGTTGACAAATCGAAACCGGTTACAGTGTATAATTATGCACAAGAACGCAGATCACGGAAATAGGCTATTATTAGAAAAGAGACGGCAGTCCGCATGACGCCATACTCGCCCAATAAGTCTACAAGATTATTGTCAAGATATTGAGTCGCCAGTCTGAAAAAATTGCAGGCTGATGCTTATTTCTTACTACAAGTGATGCAGTGACGGAGGCAATTGTTGGAACAATGACTCTTGGAGACTTGCTGTAGGAAACGTCATCCCTGGGCTGGTGCCCAATCGGACGCTTACATTGCAATCGAAATTTCCTTAGGAAAACTAGCGGTAATTGGGATAATATCTTGTCAGCATATTGACCCATATGGCTACTATAAACGACAATACCACTTTCTCTAAATTCCTTCTGGTTCAATACCAAACAAAAATCTAATTACTAGTGGTAGCGAGGGTCTTCGATATGCTGCAGTAGAGTAGGCCTAGTATAGACACATTAGCACAAGCAATAAAATATTTCCAATTCACTTAATCCGGCAATCACAATAGTGGAATCTATAGTCAAATAATTGACCCACCAATTTAAAAAATAGTGATGACCATATTATACAACTGTATAATTACATACATATATTATACAACATGTATGTATAATATAATATATATATATACTAGTAACTAGCTTATATATTCCTCGCCACCTGCACTCGTCACTTTCCGTCCTCACTTGATGGGTTGCAGTTTTTACCAATGGCCTATATTTCTAGACAAGCCTGCTCACTGCTTTCCCATATACGATCTCTGATTTGTCTCTTATTTGGCAACGCGTTTCTAAACGTCCGTTATAACGGACGCTGGGCACTAATGGGTTAATAATTGGTCCCTCCATTCAACGATCTCTGACCACCCATCACCTGTTGACTCACAATCCAACCTATCTATATATTATTAGCATATATACATGATTACATATATACATATATTAGCTAATACATACATATATAATATATATGACATGTATGTATAATATAATATATATATATATATATATATATATATATATATATATATATACTAGCTTATATATTCCTCGCCACCTGCACTCGTCACTTTCCGTCATCACTTGATGGGTTGCAGTTTTTACCAATGGCCTCTCTCTATATCTATATTTCTAGACAAGCCTGCTCACTGCTTTCCCATATACAACACAACAACCTGTAATGCAATTTTCTTCGCCTAGGCATAAATATAAGGAAGTTTAACCAGTACGTATACATTCATCAATCCATCCATCAATCTATCAATCAATCAATCAATCCATCCACCCATCTCTTAATACATTTATCATTCCATCCATCCATCCACAAGTCGATCTATCCATCTTTTCATTCAATCTGCATCCATCATTCCATCCATCCATCAATCTACCATTCATCCATCTATCCATATACTCGTGCATTCATGCATAATATGCATTGGTGATAGATAGATGGGTGGATGACCGGTCATAATAATAATTACCGGTCATCCACCCATCTATCCATCACCAATCCATCCATCATCCACCCAATCATCCATCCGTCATCCATACGTCATTCATCTATATATCACCCATCTATCTATCACCAATCCATCTACATATCCGCCCATCCATCCGTCCATCCATCCAACTTCTCGGTTTGCGGTCCGACAAGAGATGTGAAATGTAAGCTCGTAAGATCGCATTCCATTATCTACACTGTGTCCGGATAAAAAGTAGCCCCCACAAAAAAGTGTAATAACTCGGTCAAAACTCTTAGGATTTGTCTGAAATTTTAAACAGAGCAACAGTGACCATATTTACACGAGATCCAAAAGCCGATTAGAAATATTCGTGAGTTTGTCAAATTTATGAGCGTTTAAAATGCAGCACCAAAAATTTGAACTTTCCAACATGGAAAACCTGAAAAGAAGTGAAATTCAGCTATATATGGCGCTCAAAATGTCCTTCTTGATCACGAACACACGACCGTAGGCGTAGTTGTTGTCCCGGGAGACACTCGGCTTCATATATATCCCGCAGCTGTGGCCGCCCAGCAGTCCAGACCTCGACCCGGAGTACCAGGTACATTTACTGGAGAAGCGTGTTTTTCGATCACGCGTATTCATGACATCGATAACCGTATACGGCGTAGGGCGCGTCTGATTGAAGGGTGGCAGCTGTTTGACCAGGTGATCATCGACCGGACCATCAAACAGTAGCGTCCACGTCTACGGTCGTGTGTCCGTGAACAAGGAGGACATTTTGAACACCAAATATAGCTGAATTTCACTTCGTTTCAGGTTTCCATTTTGGAAAGTTTAATTTTTTGGTGCTCCATTTTAAACGCTCATAAATTTGACAAACTCACGAATATTTCTAATCGGCTTTAGGATCTCGTGTAAATATGGTCACTGTTGCTCTGTTTAAAATTTCAGACAAATCCTAAGAGTTTTGACCGAGTTATTACACTTTTTGTGGGAGCTACTTTTTATCCGGACACAGTGTATATTATATTTCTGAAAGTTTGTCCCTTTGTTTGTATGGATGTATTTTGACTCTTCGTCCCAGAAAAGGCTAAAAAATGACAGAGTGTCGGTTTACCAAAATTTTTGCAATTGATTCTTACCCAAACTTTAAGGTCAACGCGACTATTTTCATCTCTCAATTCACTTTAAAACCCAAGATATTCGCGTTGTAATCAGATTTAATCAGCCATTTGCCGCATTAGTAAAGAGTCGACAGGCCGCATGACGTCATTCTCGCCCAATAATAATTTCCGTAACAATCCGGTTGACAAACCGAAACCAGTTACAGTGTATACAATTATGCAGTTGAAACAATAATATTCACAAGAATGCAGATCACAGAAATATTAACAGTATACTAACAGAACAGACAGCCTGCAATAGTTGTATTAGGCCGCAGTCAGCACACACCCGCCTCTCAGAGGCGGGTCATGTTTGGCTTTTTGGGGAAGCGGGGTGGGTGGAGGGTTGCCGAAAACCCTAAATTTCCCGGCAACGTCTGACATCTTGTACTCTGATAAAATATTTCCTCATTACGGGTACTTCACATTTTGTCCAATTAAGGTCACACACATACACACGCAACGCACACACACACACACACACACACACACACACACACACACACACACACACACACACACGCACACACGCACAACTGGCGACATAATTATATGAATGGAGATCTTTTGTTCATTGTTGACTGCAGAAGCGACAACAGACGACAGTCAGACGCTGTTCAAGAACTCTCTCTACGGCGTTGGCCTTGACCCCTTGACCCCGGACGCCTTCACAGATCCGATGTCAGCAGCGACGCCATCTTTGGACGAGAGCGGCAGAGGTGGGGGTGGGGGTGGGGGCGGTGGGGGTGAAAGCCATCGTGGAGGAGGGGGAGCTTCGTTTGGGTTCACCCAAGAGCAGGTGGCATGCGTCTGCGAGGTCCTCCAGAACAGTGGCAACATCGACCGACTGGTTCGCTTCCTCTGGTCACTTCCGGCCTGCGAGCACCTCCACCAGAACGAGAGCGTCCTCAAGGCGAAGGCCGTCGCCGCTCTGCATTCCGGCAACTTCAAGGAGCTCTACCGGATCCTCGAGAGTCGCCAGTTCTCGCCGGCCAGCCACCAGAAGCTGCAGAACCTCTGGCTGAAGGCTCACTACATGGAGGCGGAGAAGCTTCGCGGTCGGCCGCTCGGCGCCGTCGGGAAGTACCGGATACGGAGGAAGTACCCGCTGCCGCGGACCATCTGGGACGGCGAGGAGACGAGCTACTGCTTCAAGGACAAGTCGAGGAACGTGCTGAGGGACTGGTACGCGCAGAACCCCTATCCGTCACCGAGGGAGAAGAGGGAGCTGTCCGTCGAGACGGGGTTGACGACAACGCAGGTCAGCAACTGGTTCAAGAACCGAAGACAGCGCGACCGAGCGGCGGAAGCAAAGGACAGGTCAGTTTTGAGGAACGTGCAAACGGGTCGGGTCAAAACAAGTATAGGTCATGCATGAGGTTAAGTTAAGCAACGGATCGGCTTGCACTTGCATGAGGAGCTGCCTGCATTCATTCATTCATTCAAGTATTTATATAGCGCATCTTCAAGGAAACTACTCAGAGGCGCTCTCGACTCCTGCAGTACGGACAAACAGAACAGTTTTTAAGTGCTTGTAGAATGTGTCAGAGAGTGATCTAGGGAACAGGCGCAGCTCAAGTGGGAGGGCATTCCATATACCACCGGGCCAACCACAGAAAAAGCACGACTCTGCATGATGGAGGTACGAGCAAACGGGACCAGGTATGCATGGTGATGGCAACATGGGCTTCTATCCTTAGACAGAGTGGGCCCTGCTTGAACACAGTAAAAACATGTAGGGGAAATGTAAAAAAATGAGCTCACATCGGGTGGGGAAGGCTGGCCTGTGAAAGGGAAAAGATGGGGGTTGGGCTCGCTTGTCTAAAGGCGGGGAGTAGAAGAGACTGGATGATGGTGAATGATGGTGTTTGGCATGTGAGTGCGATTCTCCTACATATGACAGGTTTCTAAAAGTTTTGGCGGTGACGGTAGCGAGGACGATGTCAATGACGATGACGACGACGACGAATGACGATGATGATGGTCGTGATCGTGATGATGATCATGATGATCATGGTCATCATGATTAGGATAACTATTATGACTATGATCATGATGATCATGATGGTGATGACCTTTTGATTACGTGACATTGGCTGTTGTAGATTATAAATTTATACTTATTATGTGTGATTAAATTTCTTAGGCAAGCTAAATTGTTGTTGAAAACTCATTAACGACAAAACTGATTATCCGTTTCTTTCCGATTGAAGGGAGACGTCCGTTGGTCCATGTCAGAATAATTCCGGATCCGACTACGGATCTGATTACCGGATAGGTCAAGAACCGAAGAAGGAGCCTGACTCTCCCGGATTGGAGGACGCGATGATGGACAATCACTCCGGACTGAGCAATCTCCTGCTCGACAACAGCCCACTCCTCACCGACCACCTCAACCACCACCTCCACCACCACCATGCACCGACCAGTCTCTTCCTCCCCTCGACGACCTCCTCTCCTCACTGTCCCACATCCGCCGCCACTCCGCAGACCCTCCTACCGTCCGCTAATCTCTTAATGTCTGAGCTTCTCTTCCAGCAGCACAGCTCCATCTCCCCTGGAGGAGGCCATCTCGCCGGAGGAGGAGGAGGACATGGCTCTCTCGCGCCCGTTACCCCGCTGCCAAATCTCGCCACCGTCTACCTCAACCAAACCCAGCAGGCCATGACATCACAGACGCACTCGGACTTTGCAGATCTATTGTCCAGCTACCATAGACTCTGAAGAACATTCTCCATGATCCACTTAGTCATTAAACCACAATCGAAACCGGTTCCACTTAAGACACGATACCTTACGGGATCGCGTGTAATAATTCGTGATGACGAAAATAAAGTAGGGGTTAAACGACACTGGTTGGCAACTCAATGCTCTCCATTCTCCACAACTCTACTTTATTGAGTCATGTCCATGAATCATTAACCCATCTACGTGAGATGCATGGAACAACCGATTATTGATACTGGCACAACGTCGTTCATTCTATGTCGAATTATTTCAACAGATCAGTGAATGTCTGACGGTAAAAGAATAAAATTAGCCTACATTCGAGATGAAATGTTTGAGACATTAAGAACCATGGATCTCTAAAATGACGGATGAATGTGTGCTTGAGACTGCTTGTGTCGAGAGGAACCTTTAAAAATCTGTGAAGGAAAGGAAGCTGGCATACTATTATATGGACACATCGTGAGAAAAGAAGGTAGTTGTTTGGAGAATGAGATGATTCAAGGCACAACACCGTGATTACGTGCAGGAGGTCACGTGCAGGAGGTCACGTGCAGGAGGTCACGTGCACAAGGTCACGTGCACAAGGTCACGTGACGAGGCGGACCAAATACGATTGGTTAACATCAAAACGTGGAGTGAACTGTCAACTGCGGAACTGACAACGAGGTCAAAAGCAGACAGCAATGGTTAAAAATTGTGCCTGACGCGGTCAACCCTCGTATCGAGGGTGGTTGAGAACGGAACAGAACACAACAGACTCATATACGATGCTGTTCCAAGCTGTTCTGACGAAGATATATAGAGGCCTTATACATTGTGCCTTAACAATCACATATCAACTGCGTTCACGTGAATTATTATTATTGTAATATTGTTATTGTTCGTGCTGTTGAACGCTTTTAAGTATTAGCACTCACAATAATTAATTATTTAGCAATGAATGCAGTAAAGATTATTTGAACTGTAGTTCTTCTTCCACTTTTCTTTTAGGTTTGAATTAATGCCTCATTCTCAGCCATGCACGTGTCTCTGTTTCCAGTGCCTTTTTTCTTCAGTCTGAGCAGCTTCAGGTCTTGTTGTATCACGTATCCTCCCATTTTTTCTTCTGTAGTCCCCGGCTGCGTCGTTCATATAGGCCTACCTCCGCTTGCATGATTCTTTAACGCACCTATCCTCTTATTTTCTTATTACATGTCCATACCACTTCAGCCTGGTGTCTCGTGCCTTGTCATTTATACATGCCAACTCGTGCTTTTTCTGATGTGTAGCCTACATTTTGTGTCATGTCTTTCAGTTAGATCCCCAGCATCCATCGCAACATTCTCATCTCTGTGGTCTTCAGTAGACCTCGTTGCTTTTACTAGTTGCATGGTTTCATCATAGTTTGCGGGTGGGTGGCAAAAACTGAAGAACCGAATTGCTTAGCAAATTCCTCAAAATAGACTTATTGAATTGCTTCCTTTTCTGCTTCTGTAACCACCGTTGAGATGCGCACGGCCATTGCTTAATTAGGAGAAATGTTTTATAAGGGCTTAGGTTTCCGCAGCTTTAAAATAAACAAAAAAAATGTATTGTTGCTATTATCATATTTATTAATTTTGTTACAAGTATTTTTGAGGAATCAATAATCCGACGTAACTTTTAATGACTCAATGCTTATAATTGTAATCTATGCCTGGACGAGACACCGTTGATCGTGTTTACGTGTGTGCGGGTGACCTGCCAGCGAAAACTTCTGCTGGCTGTGTAAACAACTAAACATGACTAGTCTTGGATGCAACTGTCGTTCTGAAGGAACTATAGCAAATCATCTAGACTGACGTAGAGAGTTGTCGACTGATTCCAATAAGGCGCTATACAAATGCTCGGTCATATCATCACATTGCAAAGCATCATCACGTGACATAAATGCAACTTTATTTTCGCCGAAAACGATGATAGGATAGAAATGTGATGCATTGTTGTTGATATCACTGTTGCATATTACCGAAATACATTGAGATGTCTGACTAATATATGGACTAGGCTATACCCAAAAGTTAAACTGTAGGCCCTATTTCAATAGTTCAAAACGTTTTGCACCAGAGGACAAAGCAAGCAATTTCGCAACTCCCTGCAGGCCAGGCATCTTTATTACGGAATTGTTTTCCATATTAACCTATAAAGTTGTACACACCAGTAAATTGTAATAGACAAAATGAAATAAAAGCTCTTTTGATATAAAACAAATTCATGTTGCTGCCGAAGTAGACTATTTCTATCGAAAAAAAAACACATTCAGATGAGTCCAGACACGTAGGCCTATAAAAAATCCTAATAGTAATAGTAGCCTAGTAGGTCTAATAGATATAGCCTACATCGTTCATAATTTGATTTGTAATATCACGATCAAGAATCCTTCCCAACAGTGCCAAACACTCCTGAATGTTTCCCTCTCTGCACACGAGGATCATGTGTAAGTAGATAGATTAAGACTATTCTGGGACATTTAAACACAATCATGGTTAAACTTTTCCAAACCATCCATAACCATGGTTCAAAAATATATTCATCCATAACCATGGTTCAAAAATAAACCACCCATAACTATGGTTCAACTTTTTCCAACACACAAATTTATTTTTTTTCCTATTTTATAAAAAACACAAAAAATATTTTCTTGCCAACTTTTGCCAATCAACCCAAACCATGGTTCAACTTCTGCCAACCACCCAATCCACCCCAGCACGCGCCTATGACTCATCATGTGGGGAATTTCCAGTAGTTTCGATGATGAGTCATAGGCGTGGTAGGCTGGGAAATACTAATGGTATCGATGAGTCACTTAATCGTTTAAATTTTTTTCTCTTGTGTATATAAAATAACTGAAGAAAAAAATGGGATATACAACTCGACTTAAAGACAAGAAATCCCAATATAAAATGGACTACACAGCGTATAATCTGAAAGAATTGCGACAAATTCCAAAACAAAGAGGACAAAAAGGATACTCGAAACTACCAAAAGAGGAACTCATCGCACTCATAACGCGGGGAGATCAACTAGGCGCTAGGGCCCCAGACATTAAGGCTCCAACGCGTACTCCGGGGACTACGAAACAGAGAGGCACGGTACGAGAATTGCGAGAAATTGCAAAAAAGAGAGGTCAAAGAGGATACTCAAGATTAGGAAAAGAGGAACTTACAGCATTCTTGTCTACTACTTGGAAATTTGTGGGGAAAAATAAAGCTACTTTTTCGGATTGGTTGACTAGTGAGATTAGTCAGTTACCCCCTCAAGTAAAACCACCCGTTCACAGGTTCAAACTTCGAGAGACTGCGACGGCTATCAAAGGGTTTACAAAAAGATACACGATCGATGGCAACAACGGGGTCGATGTTGAATCTTTTCTCAAGGCTGTAAAATCGCAGGTAGTTAGGCTGTTAGCGAAAAATCGAGGAGTAAAAGTTCAACTCAATCTCATGTGTGTAATGGAGAAAGTAGACATAAAATCCGGTGAAATAGCAACGGCTGAGCCTAATTTCAAATCAAAGACTGATATTATTTTAGAAGCAACCGATGTGAAGGAAATATATACCAACGCAGTGGATAAAATTAAGGAGAGTATGGCTAGTTATCAGATGCGAGGTAGCAATTGGCGATTCAGAGCCGTTTTGAAGTTGGATATCGATACAGTGGTATACAAACCATTGAAAGGTAGTTCTTATATTCAGCTTCCAGAGTATTTAGCTAATAAAAAGGCTATTGTTAACATGAAAAACAATGACGATGAATGTTTCAAATGGTGTATTACTAGAGCGTTGAATCCAGTTGATGAGCACCCTGAAAGAATCACTAAAGACCTAGTAGAACAATCTAAGAAACTCGATTGGGGTGGTATCGTGTTCCCAGTTGCTGCTGATGCTAATATTATAAATAAGTTTGAGCGCCATAATAACATTAGCGTTAGCGTATTCGGCTTTGAAAAGAGCGTATACCCATTATACATATCAAAGCATGAAAGTGATACCTGTATAGATCTACTGCTTATTTCCGACGATGAAAAGAAGCATTACTGTTGGATCAAGAACTTTAATAGATTGATGGCGGCACGAACAGAAAAATCTGTAAATTCGATGCACTATTGTAGAAGATGTTTAATCGGTTACAGAACTAAAGACTCGCTTAAAAAACACATCGAGTACTGTTCGCAACATGACGCTCAACGAATAGAACTCCCAAGCCCAGGAACTATGTTGAGTTTTAAAAATTATTATCGAAAAATGCGAGTACCTTTTATTATCTATGCGGATTTCGAATCCTTTATTAAACCGATCGATACATGCCAACCCGATCCCAGCACGTCTTACACCAATAAATACCAGAAACATACCCCTAGCTCGTTTTGTTACCACATAAAATGTTTCGATGATGACCTATATTCGCAAGCTCCTGTAACATTCACAGCGAAGAGCGAAGACGATGATGTAGCGCAGGATTTTATTGACAGTCTTGTCGAGAATGTAAAAGATATTTATAATCGATTTAAATTCCCAAAGAAAATGATATTCGGAAAGGACGACAAGGAGCTATTCGTCTCGGCTACTGTTTGTCATATATGTGGGGGTGAGTTCTCTGTTGATGATGATAATGACAATAACATGCGAGTAAGAGACCACTGTCATCTTACTGGAAAATTCAGAGGCGCTGCTCATAAGATTTGTAATCTAAAGTATAGAGTCCCCAAGTTTTTCCCAGTAGTATTCCATAATCTAACCGGCTACGATAGCCATCTATTCGTGAAGAAATTACGAGGCGGTAATAATGAACAGATTAAATGCATCCCCTGCAATGAAGAAAAGTATATCTCATTTAGCAGAGAGATCGTAGTTGATAAGTTTATAAACAAAGAAGGGAAAGAGAAAGTGGTCAAACGAGAATTACGATTCATCGATAGTTTTAGATTCATGCCAGCAAGCCTCGACGCTTTATCGAAGAACCTAAGTAAAGACCAGTGTAAAAATATAAGCAAGTACTACTCAGGTAATCAACTCGATCTCTTGCTTAGAAAAGGGGTTTATCCATACGACCACGTTAGTTCCATCGATCAATTGAATGAAACAGAACTACCACCAAAGTCAGCATTCTATTCGAAACTAAACGACTCAGGCATCAGTGACGAAGACTACAACCACGCACAGGTGGTATGGAATGAATTCGGTTTCAAAACATTCAGAGAATATCATGATTTATATAACGTGAGTGATGTTCTCCTACTAGCTGATGTCTTTGAGAATTTTAGAGACGTCTGTATGAAGAACTACAACCTAGATCCCGCCTGGTATTACACTTCTCCTGGACTAGCATGGGATGCCTCATTAAAGTTGACTGGAGTAAAGTTAGAATTATTGAGCGATTATGATATGATACTAATGGTCAAGCATGGGATAAGAGGCGGTGTTAGCACAATTTCACATCGTTATGGGCAAGCAAATAACAAGTACATGTCCACGTTTGATGAAAGCAAGCCCTCATCATTTATAACCTATTTAGACGCCAACAACTTGTATGGTTGGGCAATGTGTAAGAAACTACCAACTCATGGGTTTGAATGGATGACTGATGATGAGCTAAACGCATGGAGATCGATACCGTGTATATTGGAGGTGGACTTGGAATACCCTAAAGATTTACACGATCTTCACAACGATTACCCTCTTGCCCCTGAGAATATCACGCCTGAATCTTCAACGGTTCCTAAACTCATCCCAAACCTGAATGACAAAGTAAAGTACATAACCCATTATGAAAATTTGAAGCAGTATGAAAGCCTAGGTTTGAAGATTACCAAAATTCATCGAGGAATTAAATTTGAAGAAAGCACCTGGTTGAAAAAATATATCGATCTAAATACTAACCTGAGGACCAAAGCAATCAACGATTTTGAGAAAGACTTTTTCAAACTTATGAACAACAGTGTGTTTGGTAAAACTTGTGAAAATATAGAGTCCCGCGTAGATATAAAATTAGTTTCAAGCGAGAAGCAAGCCATAAAACTAGCGGCTAAAACGAGTTACGGCAGTCGAACTATTTTTGATCAAAATTTAATTGCCATTCACATGAAAAAGACTTCGTTAGTCTATAACAAGCCGATATATCTCGGTATGTGTATCCTAGACTTGAGTAAAACTTTGATGTATGATTTTCATTATAATTACATCAAGACCAAGTATGGTGATAGAGCTAAACTGTTATTCACAGATACGGATTCGTTAGCCTATGAAATAAGAACCGATGATTTCTATGCCGATATAGCACCCGATGTTAGAAATATGTTTGATACAAGCGATTATCCAAAGGACCACCCATCCGGAATTGAAACCGGAGTGAACAAGAAAGTGATCGGTTTGTTCAAGGACGAAGCTTCAGGTAAACAAATAGAAGAATTTGTGGGACTTAGATCCAAGTTGTATTCATATATGATGGCCGGCGTAGACCACAAGAAATGCAAGGGCGTTAAGAAAAACGTTGTCAAGAAATCCATAAGCCATGAAGATTATAAGAACTGTCTGTTTACGAGAAGAGAGCAGTCGAGACGCATGAACGTGATTCGGTCCCATCTTCACGATATCTATACAGAAGAGGTAAACAAAGTCGCACTATCCGCTGCAGACGATAAAAGAGTAATAATGAACGATGGTATAAGCACGTTAGCATATGGACACTATTTATTGAAATCTACTTAAGAAAAAAAAATATCCTAATATAAAATGACAGACTCAATTGTGTGCACCAATTGTAAAATGGAGAAAAGCTTAACTGAATTTTACAAAAACAAACGCAATAAGAGCGGCTATTTCGCTTCTTGTAAAAAGTGTGTCATTATCAAAACGAAGGAACTTAGACAAAAATACTCGGAGCTTGAAGTGAGGGAAACAAAAGATAAAAAAGTTTGCTGCTGCTGTAAGATTGAAAAAAGTTTTAACGAATTTCATAAAGATAAAACAAAAAAGAACGGAAGTTATTCGAGCTGCAAATCATGTCATAATACCAAAGCAAAGGAGCGTGCACATAAATATGCAATGCTAGAGAACAGAGAAACAAAGGAAAGAAAAGTTTGCTGCGGCTGTAAAATAGAGAAGAACATACCGGAATACGACAAAAATCGATTCCAAAAAGACGGATATGCTAATGTTTGCAAAAATTGTAGACATAAATATTATCTAGCCCGCATAGAAGCTCAACGGCGTGATAAAATGACAGACCTAAAATGTGAAATGGAAATCCCAGAATGTCTCAAAAGTAAACTAGGTATCGGCCTTAAAACATTTACGAAATGGATCGAGTTCCAATTTGAAGATGGTATGAATATGGACAATCACGGTTCGGTTTGGCATCTCGATTTTGTTTTACCAATATCATCGTTCGACTTGTCAGATGAAAAAGAACTTGATAAAGCTATGAATTGGATGAATATTTGCCCGGTACTATTGGAAAAAAATATACAAAAAGCGAACAAAATAGAGCAGAGGGAAAAAGCGTTTGACTTTATAAAATATTTAAGCGAAATATAAAAAATGAGTTTTGAAACATACAAAAATATAAACGTTGAGGGTGTAGTACTTCCAAATATCCCTCTCTCAAACATACAGCTGATTGATACCGCGAAGAAACTAAACATCCCAAACTTCCGTGGCGTCTTCTTACGAGACGAACTACCGAAGAAACCTAACCGAAATGAGTGCGGGATACTAAACTTGGACGACTCGCAAGGAAGTGGAACCCATTGGTGCTGTTTTTTAAAGAACGGAAAGGTTAAAATATATTTCGACAGCTACGGTCTACCTCCTCCTACCGAATTGTTAAAGTATTTACGCAGCCCCGTCTACTACAACAGCGAACGCGTTCAACCCGATGGCGAAGTCTTTTGCGGTCATCTATGCCTATACGTCCTAAAAAAGACTGTGTCAGACGGTTGTAAATTTCAAGACGTTATAAATAATTTATACTAATAAAATGCCTGTAAACATATTTGGACAAATGGTTAGTGAATCACCACAGCGAGTAACATCGGGCGGCGTCACATTAACTCAAGCCGACAATACTTTTCTAAGACGAGATGGAGCAAACCCTGTTACTGGAGATCTAGATATGAATGGTCGTGTGATAAAAGGTTTACCTACAACGAATACTTTGGAAGCAGGAAAGGACGAGGCACTAAGTCGGGGACAGGTTATGGATTTAATAACTAATCAAAATGTAATAGGACCCGTGATTAGCGCTTACACTTCAAATTCGCAAGCCATAAGCGCCAATACTTTCACAAGAGTTTCTTTTGATATAGTAAGATTCAAAAGAGGTGGTGTCAACAGTACGAGGCTGACTCGTTTCACTCCTGGTAAAGCCGGTTGCTATATCGTTTCGATGTGTGTAGAATTTGAAGGCCTCGGTATTAGTGCAAGTAGTTACGTCTACCTTTATAAAAATGAAGGGATACACATGCAATTTTCAGGCGATGAGGATTTGATAGCATCGTGTAGTCAATTAGTTTTTCTAACCGAAACCGATTATCTCGAGATTCACGTTTATTCAACCATCAAAACATCCATAGTAGCGAGAGACTTTTCCGTCGCATTCTTAGGACAATAGCGACTAAAAAATATTATCGTATAATAAAATGCCTATCGATATATTTGGAAGAATGGGTGTTAAATCAACACCACAGGTAGCAGCGGGTGGTACCACATTTTCCACAGCCGGCAATACTTTTCTAAGACGAGATGGAACAAATCCGGCTACTGGAGAACTAAATATGAATGGCTACTGCATCATAGGCCTACCTATAACGAATAATCCAGATTGCGGAATGGATGAGGCTCTAAGTTACGGACAAGGTGTGGATTTGATAACGAATCACCCTGGCATTCCATCCAACGATAATCATTTGACTAATAAAAAATATGTCGACGAACAAATTGCTTCGGTAGTATCTAGACTCACAAAGACCAACTTTGGCCCGGCGTTTAGTGCTTACGGCTCCAGTGCCCAGGCTATCCCTGCCCGCACCATCGTGACACTAAATTTCCCTAGAGAAAGATTCGATCCGGATAATTGTTTCAATTTGAATCGTTTCTTTCCTCAGAAAGCCGGATTTTATATGGTTTCGGTGTTTGTGGAATTTCGCGCCGGTGATGCAAGAACTGTCGGTGCTGTTTCCATAGTCAAAACTGGGGTGATCTACATGAGGATGCCTGGTGGTGGAGGTGACTATGGTGGTGGAGGTACGGCTGGAGTGAATAATAATATATCGGGTACTTGCCTAGTTCGATTAAATAAGACCGACTACCTCGAGGTAATTGCAATGTCAAACGCTGACGCAAACATTGGGGTCTTTGACTTTTCAGCTGCGTACTTACGACCCTAAATATCGATAGTTTGTATTGACTAGTAAAAATATTATCGTATAATAAAATGCCTGTTAACATTTTTGGACAAATGGAGGATAGATCAGCGTCACGGGTTGAAGGGGGTGGCGCTACATTAACCCAAGTCAACAATACTTTTCTAAGACGAGATGGAGCGAACGCAGCGGTGGAAAATATCGACTTGGGTTCCAAGAAGCTGATTAATGTGGCAGATCCTTCCGATCTTCAAGACGCTGCTACAAAGAATTACATACATTCGACTGCATTTGGTCCAACGTTTAGTGCTTACAATTCCGATCCTAAATTTCAGGGGATTCCTGGTATAATTCATACAAAAGTATTATTTAATACAACAAGATGCGATACTGATAATTGCTTCATCACCAGTTCGAGCCGTTTCTTCCCCCAGAAAGCTGGATATTACATCGTTTCCGCTTATGTTGAATTTCAGGATGATATTACAAAAAATTACGGTAACGTTTTCCTATACAAAAATGGAACATTGTACATGCAGATTGCTGGCGGTGGAGGTGTTATTGGATTGTATATTAACGCAACGGGTAATACCGTAGTTTACTTAACAAATACCGACTACCTCGAGATATTTGCTGAAGCGAACGCCCCTGTAGTCATATTAGGTAGGGACTTTTCAGCAGCGTACTTACGACCCTAAATTCGAAACCACATTTAGTTTTGAATTTACATAATTTAGTAGATCCTACCTATTTTTTCGCCATCCGATTGAAAATTGAATAACTTGTCATAAATCACCAACGCGTACGCTTTCGTCCCAACAGGCGGCGCCACACTAAAAGTACCTCTGATCTGGATATCAACTGACGAGTCCTTCAGACGCTCGGGTTGCCTGCTTACATCAAACACCATAATCGGGTACAGCTCTTTGAAGTCTACCGGTGTGATATTGCTTTGCGTTAACTTTTCATCCATTCCGTAGAATTTTTCGCTAAACGTAGCCGCTGCTCTGTACGCTCGCGAGAATTGCTGATTCGGGAATGATAGGTAGTAGTTGACGGCTGGGTATCGTGCCTGGTTCATCATCACGTACATGTCAGTCAGATTGCAATGATCGAAAATCGATGGGTTACGTTCCTGGTTGCCATCTCGATTGGTTTGAAATGCAATTATAACGTACCTAGGTTGTTCAGGAGATGACTTGACGCCAAGTTTCCATTCAAAACTAGTCGACGGATGGACGACTGTAGTATCGCATTGGCGAGCCCTGTATCCAACTAGGAGCGTTGCTTTCGATGCTATCGTTTTGTTCAATTGGTGGTCCTCCATAAGAGATGGTATAACATGAGGCATAAACCACGAGATTTTATCAAGTACGACTTTCCCTGCAGCCGCAGCAGCGTCTCTAAAAATTGCGTCGTCGTCGGCTTTACGACCAAGAATTAGCTCATGTCTCACACCATAAATAACCTTGTTGTAATCATCGCAAAATCCAAAAATATGTTTCAACGGAACGATAAAGCTAAACGTGCCTTTTACCCCCGGTTTTTGAATTAGATATGACTGTCGAATGGCGAAACCTTGATTATCATCGATAACAGCCGTCCTGCCACTGTCCTTGTACCACAGCTGATTTAACCCTTGTGCTAGTTGAAAATCATTTGGGTATTTAAGTAAACCGAGCATCGTCGTTGCCTGGCCCGGGTTAGATATCGTTTCAATTTCTTGGTTCGACATTTTGTACGAAATTTGGTGGAATAGGTGCATAAGTCCATTATTCGTAAGGGCTACAGCATCATCATTAGCGTACGAGGTGCTGTTGATGTCCGCCTTCAACAATCTTCCCTCGAAAAATAGATAAGATTCCGCTGGATGGCAGTAATTACTTTGAGTTTCGATGGTAATTGTAATATTCGACGGGTTGTTTATTTGCGATCCCGCTATCGGGTTATACTGATACCATTCGTAGCTCTCGATAGACACGTCAATCAGAGGTTCTTCGGTAAATCTTAGAATATCAGACATCATTTTATTGTAGAATAAAATTTTTTTTACACGACCTTCATTCCCGCACCGTTTTGCTTACGCACTAAATCTTGGATCGATATGCCATTCCCCATCATCAGATTATTGATATTTGCGCTCTCCGGATTCACCCCGATGCTACTAAGTCGAGCAATAATATCTCTACTTTCCTGCGTAACCGGAATAATATTTTTCTTAGGAGCAGTCAACACTTTTGCCGCCGCTTTTTCCACTACTCGTTTACCTGTGTCGATTGCGACGGTTTTCCCAACATCTATCGCCTTTTTCCCAATTTCTATCGCCACGTCTTTGCTTGCACTAAGAGCTCTCGCCGCTAGCTGGTTGGCAGCGTTCGATGTGACTAGTCTTTTGAAAAATCCTGAAATAGCATCAACTATACCAGATCCACCGATAACGTATCGCCTCCTGTAACTCATTCTATTATTGATCCGCATTTTTATAATATCGACATTAAATTTTTATAACCATCTTTACTCAGCGCTTCTTGCCGTAGTAACTCGTCGCATATCGCCACGATCTCGTTTCTTACTCCGTTGTTACCCACCCTGTAGCTCTGAATTCTAAGCTCTAGCTGTTTCGCTAATACATTTGGGTCTTCAGAGATGACGATTACACCAACGCCTTTACCTACTGTGCTTGGGGTCTTCTTTTGAATCTTCCCCCATAACGGTTTGATAATTTGATTATATTTTTCGCCCCTAGATGATCGAGGTCTGTTCGGATTTTTTTCCTGTCTTAAAGCATTCGTCGTGGTCAGAATCTCGGCGTAATCAGCCATGTCATTATCATCATATATCGTAGGGTTTGGTTCTTTCAGCGTCAACAACTCCCAAAGCCCTGGTGTTCCTGTGTAAGTCTTATTTACAACCGTCACGTCATCTCCTTGAATCGAAATCGGAGTGTTGCCGATATAGAATTGGTTATTTTTTTCGTTTATTCCAAACGTCGTGTCGGTGATTTTTTTATTGGAGGCGTATTGACGAAGGTACTTAGTCGCCAGATCTCCCAAATACAGGGTTCTGATATCCTCAGTTGGATCGGTGTTATACGCTTCTATCGAAGGGCGCTGAGGAAATTGAAGGCCTTGTAACGAAGGAAGTGCTTGTAACGCATTTGAAGTAGCTACCGAATTTTGATTGATAGCGGATAGTAAGACATTTTGTTCTTTGGAAATTGCGGATTGGGAATCGACGATAGGTTTGAAGAAGTTGGTTAAATCTTGTTGTAGTCCTGAATCACCTAATTTCTTCGATAAAAAGTTTTGTCGAATATTCTCCTTTGTTTGCAGATAATCAGCAACGATAAGGTCTCTTTTCGCTGGGTCGGTTATTTTTAGAAACGACATTTTAAAATTAGGAATATAATGTTTTCAGACGTGTTTTTCGACGTGTGAAAAACATAAGTTGGATGTATTTCCCGACAGATTCGTTATTTTTCTCAAACATAGATTGCAAGTACCTCCTGACTTATTACTTGATTGCGTAACGATTCCGCTATGGTTGTAATCTTATTACCCCAAATTTCTTTAATATCGCTTAGAATCAGATAATATTCCTCAACTGAAATGATATCATCCACGAGAGCTTTTATAATATGGTCGCTGATCGTGTTGAGTTTCGCAGCAGCTTGCGTTTTGATTTCTTCATACATCTCAGCTTTCATCATCTGATTTTTATAGCTGTCGATTAAACTTCCCATCTCCGAATCACCTATTAAACCCCATAAAATTTGTTGATTATGTTCATCGATTATTTTCAGATTTTCTACAACGAAATCGGCTCTTTTCGCGGGATCGGTTATTTTTTGAAACGACATTTTAAGTAAGTAAAAAATATAATGTTTTCAGACGTGTTTTTCGGCATGTTTCAAAACATAAGTTGGACGTATTTCCCAACGTAACAACATACGTCTACATGTTTTCACGTATGTTTTGTCTTTTTGATAGATTCGTTTTTTGTTTTTCTACCTGACTTCTTCGTCACCTCGTTCACCACATCCATCACGACTTTAATTTTACTTCTAATCTCTTCTTTCTTGTTGTTGAATTTTTCAATCTCACTCAGCATCAACGAATATTCCTCATCTGAAATGTTATCATCCATGAGAGCTTTTTCAATATAGTCGCAGATCGTGTTGAGTTTCACGTCAGCTAGCGTTTTGATCTTTTCATTCATCATCAGCTTTTTACAGATGTAGCTGGCGATTATACTTTGCAGTCCCGAATCTCCCAATCTCTCCGATAAAAAGTTTTGTTGAAAATTCTTCTTGGTTTTCAGATATTCAGCAACGATAAACTCTCTTTTCGCGGGGTCGGTGTTTTTTGGAAACGACATTTTAAGTAGAAAAAATATAATGTTTTCAGACGTGTTTTTTCGACATGTTTCAAAACATAAGTTGGACGTATTTCCAGACGTAACGACATACGTCTACATGCGTCTACATGTTTTCACGTATGTTTGCGAATGTTAGACGTATTTCCAGACGTAACAACATACGTCTACATGTTTTCACGTATGTTTGCGTTAGTCTTTTTTTTTCTCAAACATAGATTGAAAGTACTGCCGGGCTTCATCTTTTCCACGATCTATGAGTGATTGTTTCGTCACCTCATCCATCGCGTCTATCGCTATTTTAATATTACTCCTAATTTCTTCTTTCATGCCGTTGAATTTTTCAATCTCGCTCAGAATCAGGGAATATTCCTGGTCTGAAATGTTATCATCCATGAGAGCTTTTGAAATATGGTCGCTGATCGTGTTGAGTTTCGCGTCGGCTAGCGTTTTGATTTTTTCATGCTTCTCTGCCTTCAACGCAAGCTTCTTACTGAGGTAGATACCGATTATACTTAGCAACCCCACACCTAATGCCGCTCCTTCCAAAGCCATAGCAATGGGTGCTGCGATTATAGTGGATAATACTCCGATTCCTGAAACTCCGAGTCCCATCGTGACCGCTGATAAGACTCCACCTACTGCGCCGATTACGCTTACACTTCTATGGTACTTTTTACTCAACGCCGCTCTTTTGTCGCGTTCTTGCTCGATTTCCTTCTTAATTTCACCAATCTTTTGAAGTCGATACGTTTGCGCCGACCCTGTGACGATATGTATTTCTCCTTCCGGTGCCGATGGAAGCTTCGGATAGAGTGATTGTGTTATTTTGATGCCGTCGTATTCCATTCGTTTTATTTACACGATATTTTTTTATAGAATAGTTTATAATATCTGACCGAGAATCGGAATGTTTTGAAACGGAGAATTGGGACCAAACAAAAGTCCTTTACCTATAGGCACATACCCCGACCCCGTTTTCATGTATAGCCCGGATGCTGTTATCGAGGCGCCTTTCTGCCATGGGGACAGGAACAAACCAGACCCGGCTGCTCTTATCTTAAACCACTTATCATCGTCCTTAACATACACTACCCCAGATCCGCTGAATTTATCAACAATCTTCGACGTGGCTGTGGAACCTAAGCCGCTCATAGCCCCCATCGCTAAACTAGGTATTAATTTAGACACAAGGAATTTACCCGCTGTTGCTAGAAACGGAAGTATAGCACCTATAAATCCCCCTTGGACTTTCTTATTGTTCTCCAATTGCGTTTTACTCATTTTGATGATCACACCTGTTCCTTTTTCATACGCTTTGGCTAATTTATTAACCTGTGCTTGCGTGAAAGCCAAAGCATGCTCTCCGTTTATATCGCTATGGCTTAGTTTGATACTCACACCAGTTCCCGCTTGAAGAGATTTTTTAATTTTGTCTTGTTGCGCTTCCGAAATATTGACATTTACCTTCACGTAACGACTCATTTTAGTTTACAAAAAAAACTTTCAAACTTCTCTGATGTGTAAACGAATCGTCAAGTCTTCTCCTCTAAGATTTACCTCTTTCCCATTTTGGTCTGTGAGCGCCGTCGTCATCGTTGAAATCGAAGATAGCGTAATGGGAAGATATATTAAATTGTGTGGCACTTCGAAAATCTTGTAACCCGGCCCTACGTTTGGGAAAAAAGAATGTATCACGTTTTCTGTCGTTCCGTTGGAGTATGAAGACCCGATAATGTCGTTAGTCACTCGCAAAGTGGTAATACTCATTATATTTACCAAGTTCTGCGATTCGTTATATCCGCTCCGATAGAGTAATCTTTCAAAACCTAGAACTGATCCGATTGAATTCTTGAGGTCAAAGTTAACCCGATAGCCCTGTGCTATATTTAACACAGACTTCAGCGTATTGGTGTTTGGTTGTATTGAGATACAGTACTCTGAATTTGTCTCATCGTAATGCCCTCTCCTCTTCATTATTCTCTGTATGCATTCGTTGATTTCAGTTATTTCATAGCATCCTTCAGGGACTTTTATGGTAATCCAGTCTGTGTCATCATCTGGCGAATATGTGAAGTTGTTGTTTGTCGCGTCGATATTTGGAAAAGAATAGTACGTTTCGAGATTTAGAAGAGCCATTTCATAGTTTTTATTTTTGTCCAGTTCAATTGACGGATTAAAATCTGTTCTGATTCGTGAGCTCTTTTCGCTCAGGAAAATGTAAAATGACGTTTTTGGTTCCGTGTTACGAGCCGTCTTTTCCGTATTATCAGCTATCTTTTTGAGTAGCGATGATTCCATTTTTATTATGCAATATTTTTACTACAACGGATCCTCGATTACATAAAATTGATCGAATCCGCAGCGATATTTGCCATTGTACTTTTCGCTACTGTGGTCGATGACAAGGAATCCGTGAGGTTGTTCCCACACCGTTTTGCATAGTTTTCTAAATTCCTCTCTGCGCATGTCCGTACTAGCATGATCTCTGTAAATGTAGTCGATATTTTGCTGGTCCTGATTGAACAGACAAATAAAGTTTGCATTCTCTCTGATCGTTTGCCGAGGTATTTTGAAATAATTCTGTGCGAGGTAAAAACAGTCCACATTACTATGCCTTCCCCGAATATAATATGTTTCGCACTTGTTTTGTTTTTCCAATTGTAAATCGTCAAAAATCATCAGATTCTTCTTTTCGCTACTCAAGTCTCTCGGGTCTGGTACATCTTCAGCATTTTCAAAAAACTCGGCAATTATATCGGATTTGGCTTTTGTGATTTTTGCCATTTCTTCCATAACAAGGGCTGGTGATATATTTTGTCTAGCGATTTCCTCCTGCTGCTCGAATAATCTAACGATCGATTCTTTTGGTAATTTTTCTTCGAATGCCTTTTTAATAATGCGATATTCCGGTTGAAACAGAGATTTGCCGAATACCTGGAGGTTATTATAGTCCAACCAGCCTGGTCTGAGCAATAGATTCAGAAGAAGCGTCGTTTTTCCGCAGCCGGACTTTCCGATTATCAACCCCCGTATACTTTTGGGTAGCAAAGGATTATTAAATCTTTCCGATAACGCAGATCCCCAACTCATATCTTTGATTTCCATTTTATTTATGTATTAAAAAAGCGAGATGTATTGCGTAAAGTGTAAAAAAAAGACTGAAACGAGAGATGTACAAAACGTCGTGACGAATAACGGGAGATCGATGCTTCGAGGCGTTTGCGTTGTATGCGGGAAAACAAAAACTCAATTCGTAAAAGCTTCCACCACTAAAGGTGGAGATTTAGTTAGTTCATTGAATGCAGCTACTAGTAACATTAAGCTACCTTGGGCTAAGTTTCCTGGTGAGATGCATTTGCCGGGCCACCATTTTACAGGTCCAGGTACACGGCTAGACAAGAGACTGAATCCTGACGAGACTCCTAAAAATTGGAGTAAACCTATTAATCGAGTAGATAACGCGGCGTATTACCATGATTTAGCTTACAATCAACATACTGATACAGCTTCTAGGAATATTGCGGATTTAGCTATGATTAATGATTTGAACAATATTTCTAATCCTAGCTTGCGAGAACGAGTGGAAAGGGCTATAGTTAAGCCTATATTATCTACTAAGGCGAGTCTTGGGTTGGGTTTAAAAAAAGCTCTGAACTGAAATGGACTGATCAATTAGCCGATGAGTTACATAAACCAGTTGTTAGACATTTTAGGAAGAGAAAGGTGTTCGTTAATGGGATAGATGAGATTTGGGCTGCTGATCTAGTAGATATGCAGTCGTTTGCTAAAGATAATG
The DNA here is from genome assembly GCA_949752735.1 of Lumbricus terrestris. NCBI lineage: Eukaryota > Metazoa > Annelida > Clitellata > Crassiclitellata > Lumbricidae > Lumbricus > Lumbricus terrestris. The sequence goes on from OX457043.1 coordinate 27,885,986, forward strand.
ATGGTGTAAAATACCTGCTAACCGTTATAGATGTGTTTTCCAAGTACGGTTGGATTGTACCATTGAAAGATAAGAGTGGGAAATCTACAGCTGACGGCTTCGTGAAGATACTCAAGGGCGGGAGGAAGCCTGTTAAATTATGGGTTGATAAAGGGAAAGAATTTTATAACAAGGATGTAAAGAATTTGGTTGAGTTGTACTCTACTGAGAATGAAGAAAAATCTTGCGTCGTCGAGAGATGGAACAGAACGATGAAAGAAAAGATGTATAAATATTTTTCAGCTAACTCAACGAGAAGATATATCGATATATTAGATGAAATGGTTATCAATTATAATAATACAAGGCATTCTTCCATTAAAATGACACCCGTTAAGGCTAGTATGAAAGTGAATGAAAGGATCGTATTTATGAATTTAAACGGTAAAGAGATTTCAGAGCCTATTACACCAAAGTTTTCAATCGGCGATAAAGTCAGAATAACTAAGAAGAAGAACATTTTTGAGAAGGGATATACACCCCGATGGACTGAGGAGGTATTTACAGTATTCCAGATTCAATACACGGTTCCACCAACTTATAAGATTACTGATTCTAATGGTGAGGAAATACAAGGTAGTTTTTATGAACAGGAGCTACAGAAAACGACTCAAGAAATATTTAGAATAGAAAAGATTATCAGGAAACGCGGGAAGAAATCGCTCGTGAAGTGGCTTGGATACCCAGAGTCTTTTAATTCGTGGGTAAATAATGAAGACTTAGTGGTCATGTAGCCGCCCTATGACTCATCATCGAAACTACCGTGAATTCCCCGCATGATGAGTCATAGGCGCGTGCTGGGGTGGTTATGGGTTGGCAAATTTTTGATGAGACAGCATATTTTTTGAACCATGGTTATGGGTAGTTTTGGAAAAGTTGGGAAAAGTTGGGAAAAGTTGGGAAAAGTTGGGAAAAGTTTAACCATGGTTATGGGTTGATTGGTAAAAGTTTAACCATGGTTATGGGTCGGTACATTTTTGAAGCATGGTTATGGATGGTTATATTTTTAAACCATGGTTATGGATGGTTATATTTTTAAACCATGGTTATGGATGGTTTGGAAAAGTTTAACCATGATTGTGGTCAAATGTCCCAGAATAGTCTTAATCTATCTACTTGTGTAATTTCGTTCAACACCCGTCTCGTAGCCTACTATTTGTTAATTCACACAACCACCGGCAAGCTATAATCGGCTCGTCCAGTTCTAGTATTTTTAGACAGATAAGCCTGATATCGAGATTTGCTTCGACTTGTTGTCGCGTGGTACCGTTCCAAATTGTATTTTTTCACAACAAACGAACTGAACCTGCCTCATAATTAATAGCATAATCAAAGTAAATCTGCTTATATACCCTTCCGTGCCGCTGCATGGTTCCAAACATTCCGACGTGAATTCAGAACTAATACTGTTCTCACATTATTTTCTCCTTTTCGTCTCATCGGATATAAAACGCATAATTGATTTTTTTTATTAAAATCAAACGACTATGCTGAGTAAAATTTCTAGAATAGCCAAAATGATGATGATGGTATACAGTGCCTATGGTCAGATTTCAATTTTAGTAGGACCGAGACGCATAAAGCAGACAGTGTAATAATATTGAGGGCTTTAATTAGGCCCACTAACCATGTAAACTGTTTGGCGCGAACGCTACAGTCTTCAGCTTTAAATTCGGGTGTAGATTAAAATTTCAGTTTTAGTACATAGGCCTAATTATAGGCTTTAGTCTAAGGCAAACCGCGAGATAACAAGAATAAAAAAATTAGGAAGTCTTAAACAACATAATATCCAAAAGTTATTTTGCAGTAAGAATCGTTTGACGGGTCAAAAAAAAACAACTGGCTGGCCGACTTTCTATGTAGGCCTATTAATCCCATATTGAACATACACGGAACGACCAGAAAGATCTTCTAAATTGCTTCTGTACTCAACTTAAAGGATATCCACAAAGACAGCCGGGGTATGAAGTGCTTGAGAAATTCATGTTTTTCTAGTCTCAGTTTTTGATACCGGTTTATCAAGTTCAAGTCCTCTCTCTAGGTCATGCATTCCCACCGCCTCATCTTTATAAACACACAGCGACGCGTGTTATATTGTGCTATATTATACTATACTATACTATACTATACTATACTATACTATACTATACTATACTATACTATACTATACTATACTATACTATACTATACTATACTATACTATACTATACTATACTATACTATACTATACTATACTATACTATACTATACTATACTATACTATACTATACTATACTATACTATACTATACTATACTATACTATACTATACTATACTATACTATACTATACTATACTATACTATACTATACTATACTATACTATACTATACTATACTATACTATACTATACTATACTATACTATACTATACTATACTATACTATACTATACTATACTATACTATACTATACTATACTATACTATACTATACTACACTACACTACACTATACTAATACTATACTATACTATACTATACTATACTATTAGGGTGGTCGTTAAAAATGAAAGTTTGAATTGACTGTTCTCCAAGGCGCCATTTGGTTCCATTAGCCCCAGAAACATCACACAAAAAGCTGTAAGAGAAAATATTAATATTTAGGACTAGCACAACGCCATCAAAGTTTTACCGTTGCAATAGCAAGTCTTCTAATGCTCAAAATTAGCTATTTGGTTGTAGTCAACCAGGAATCTTCAAACCAGGAATCAATTCAACTACTTGTAGTTGGTCCACACTTCAGCATAATGATGCTACTGTTATCGTAATCATAATTGTCAATTTATATAGCGCCGCTACAAGAGAAATTCTTCAAAGCAAGAAAACCTGTATAACACACTGCATCACAGACAGCATCTATCATATTTTGGTTCTTGACAAATACTACCGTCCTGTTTTACCTTGTCTTTATTGATAATAATAGCTTATTGTTCCTTTAGACTGTTACAGTAAGGGAACAGTAATAGTATATATTATGGATAAAATATAAAATTTGTGTGGTTTTCTTTATTCTGCAAAATCACCAATATTCTTAATGAGGTCTGATGTCTGAGAAATATTTCTTTTTCTACCGTCATTGTTCATGGGGTTATTGGGTGCAAGGAACTGGTGTAATATTAAAAAGTAGCAACCCATTATTTTTAGATGCGAATTTTTATCTCAAATTTAAGCTAATATGTTTTCAACATGAGACATTATTACCCTGTCTCACAATTCAAATTGCATTTGGTCTTTGTATGGGTTTGAGCTATGGTGTAGTTTCCACGATGCACTTCCTTCAGGGTAAAATCTCTGACATGTTGCCCAAAAAAGGTGTTCATCTGCCATCAAGAGTGTATCAATGGCTGTTGTCTTGAGGGTTCTATACCTATTTCCTTGAATTGGTTGGTCGTCTGAGATGTCCTCCTGGCCACTGTAATTTCAGCTGGAACCATTCCTGAGCATGATGAGTAGCACATAGCTTACGTGTTTGACACCATCGCCTTTCATACTAATTTATAATAGGCCGTTAATTTACAATAGCTAATAAAGGTAGTGTAATTTGTTTCCACTCTCGACAGTAGGCCTACTTTCTGTCAGGTTTTTTTAATCGTGCAGCTGTACACAAAATGTGCAGTTCTAAATGGATTTGTGCAGTTGTAGAAGCACTTCTGTACAGTAAAAACTATGGGAAAAGGTCATTGTCCTCTGATTAGAAGTAATTTACCATGGAAGATGGGAAAGAAAAGAAGGAGTTGTGCAGTTCTAAATATTCCTTAAAAACAGCCCTGCAGTTTCTGTGTCAAATGTTTGACTCTGTTTTCATTCTTTCAACTCTAAAAGTTTACTTTTAATGGGATAAATTCTATATTATGAAATAGACAACAATGTGAGTTGGCTTCACCAGGCACTCAATTATGATGCTCTCTTTAGAAGTTGTTTAAAAGCTGCTCTTTGACTTCCATGTGGTAATAAGTAATTTCATAGATCTATAAAAATTACGATTTCAATAATTTCAACATCTATTTTAATTCATTTGCTTACATGTAGCAGCTCTTGATAAATTTTATCTGTGATGCGCTGTGTCATTCTGCTCTGATTGCCACAATAAACGAAAATATCGTAGGTATTTTTCTCTAGTTCAACTATTATTGAGGTCCTTGTCCGTGTTATATCAGAATTTGTGTTAAAGTTAAGCATGTAATAAAGAGCCTTTAGTGTAACAAAGGATTCATGTACATGTAGATAGAAATCAGGCCTATCAAAAGAACATAGCAATGTGTTGACTTACTGGTATAGGTTTATGGTAATCTATCTCAGGGACTCACGCGTCAAATACTATTGTGATGGTCAATTGTTCATAAAAATATATAACAAACCATTATCATCATTGTAGAAGTCAGGCATACTTGTCAGTCGTGCTAGGGTAAAAGAATGCAGTCTTTCTGCTAAAACTAGTCATAGGTAAAAAATGTGACTAAATTATCCTTATGCTCAAAAATACGATGATTTTTCGTAAAATCCAAAACTTCAAACACGTTGTGCTAGCCCTAAATATTTTTCAATCGGGATAATTTTTGGGCTACATCAGTCTTTTACCAAGTGGCACCAAATGGTGGGTTGGAGAAAGAATAAAACTGAAGTTGTAAAGTTGCCATTACAGATGCGACCACCCTACTATACTATACTATACTATACTATACTATACTATACTATACTATACTATACTATACTATACTATACTATACTAATACTATACTATACTATACTATACTATACTATACTATACTATACTATACTATACTATACTATAGGACCTACTCATTAGAGGTTCGTCTCTGAAGGCGAAGCTGGAACTTGAAACAAGACTTAGGCCTAGTCTCTGCCATGGCGGAAATTAATCAAAGAAACTGCAAATTTTTATTACTTTTATAACTTCATCGTTAATATCACAATAGAGTCTGTTTACCGTTTGAGACTACGTGTAAACGTCTTTTTGCTTTCTGTCATTGGAAATTATACCAAAATTACTACAATTAGGCATAGGTCTACTCTATAGGCTTATAAATTAGCCTATACTGCAGCCACCGAGACATCCGAAGAAATTAAGCGCGATAGGTAACTTCTGTAGCGCTCGTGTAGGCTGATTACTAGCTGCGAATGTAAAACATGCAGACAAAACGCACACCTCACAAGTCGGTAGTTAAAGACGAAGGTCAAATGAAGGTGAATGCAGAGATCTCCACCGAACAACGGGAAAGAGGGGCATGTCGCCTGCATGGTGTGGACATGATACGGATAGGCTAAAATCGCTAAATGATAACACTGATCAAGTAGCCTATAGGGTGAACGGTCGAAATGGATGAAAATGTCGTCTTTCAACAGTCAATCCAGTTGCACTTTTGAAACCTACATTTTCCGACGTCTCCAAAACTCCATGTTTCGGCAGCAGTATCAGAGTTTAATTAATTATAGTCTCCAGTCTTCCCCGCTGTTAGCAGCGTTAGCTCTACGACTCAGTAAAAACTCTTTCTCAGTCTAGAATAATTTTGTAGAAACAGGTAGGCTAGTTTAGTTTAGTCCACTTTTCATTTCCTTATTCATGTAATAAGTTGCGGAAGGAACAATGTCAACTTTATCTTCTTGGATAAGCGAAACATGGAGGAACGGGTAGGCCCGATACCATTCTTCAGCGAATGACGCTAATTAGGGCCTACGTGGATTTTCAACACGTGCAACGTGTCGAAAATACACGAATAAAATTTAGTGCAAATACTTTTAGCAGAGGTCTGTGTGCTAAACAGCTCTTGGAAGTGCTGCGAATAATATCTCCGAAATGGTCGCGACACAAACACCCGCCGAGTGAACAGGATCTGTGTTTGATTATATAAAGACCATTTCTAAAACAGTTGGGTATGACAATACAGGTGTGGGACATTAGCCCCCCCGGACATTAGCCCCCCCCGGATATTAACCCCCGGAGTTGGACATTAGCCCCAGTCTATGATATCATTAAAAATGATGCACAAAATATAACAATAAGCCAAAGTTAAACGAATATCTATACATTGCACATTAGTTTATCAGTGTAAGAATATGTTAAGTTAATCGAAGATTTAATATCCATGTTATAAAACATTTAAATGTACTGTATACGATTCCCATTCGTTCATTTCTCAAACTTATTGAACCTCATTTTGAATGGAAACGAAGCTAACAAGTCTACGAAGCTCAGACGTAAATGACGTTCACAAAACCATCGTTTTATGACACTAACAAGTTGACTGTAGCCCACGATTCTGTAATTTATTTAATCTAATTTTGAAATGGAAAATGGAAACGACGCTAATAAGTCTACGAAGTTCAGACGCAGCCTAACTCACGTTAACAAACTTTTGTTGCAGGACAGTAAATAAATAGACTGCATAGGACCTGCAGTCGTTCATTTAAAATCCAAGTCTATAGGCCTACTGACACAATTAGGACCTAAATGACACTAAGAACTTTCGTTTGCATGTGAATGCCAGTGACAAGTCTTGTCGGTTACGGCATTATTCTATGATCTGCACATAGGGGGGCTTTTATCCGGGGGACTAATGTCCTACGCAAAATGGGGGGGGGGGTAATGTCCGGGGGATAATGTCCGGGGGAATAATGCCCGGGGGATAATGTCTGGGGGAATAATGTCCGTTCTCCTGACAATGCAGGGTTGCTGTAGAGAGACAATGATCATTGAGAAGATGAGACAACTCGGATCAATCAATCGATCAACTTATCAGGGTTTACAAAACGCCCTTTAAAGAACCTACTCAGATACATAATTGGTATTAGGGTGGATGATGACGAGATAATATGTGGTTTCATGGATTCTTTCTATCCATCGTTTCGAATTGACTAAGCAATGATCGAACCGGTCGAGAGGAGTAGTCACTTCCAGCAGATTCGCTAGGTGCCGCCACCGATGCAGCAGCAGAGTCACCGTCTGTTCTGGGTGTTAGTGGTGCGGGCGGTGGCATCACAGCTGCTGGTACTGCAGTCGGGGGTCTATTCCCTTCGGAGGAGGGGGCCTGACCCCCTCTGCCTGCAGACGTCCATGGTCTGACAACGGCCGTGTTAGCTGGCTTAACAGGCACGCTGTTGTTGGTCTTGCCGTTTAATTTTGCTTGCGTTTTCCAAGGATTGGGATTTCTTTCAACCAAGCTTTCCACCGATTGAGATTTCACCGGATTAGAAGGTGGCATTACTGCTGCTGCTGCTGCTGCTGCTGATGATGATGATGCTGCTGTTGCGGCTAGTGGTGGTGCTTTTGTCGAATGAAGCTGCTTCTTCGGCGGCAGTGGTCTTTGCTGCTTTTGGGGTGAAGCTGGTTGAGTAGGATGGGACGAAGAAGGCTCAGGAGCGTCCCTGACAGCCATGATTTCTGAGTACGTCGGAAGACCACTGGGAGTCTGAGGTGTTGCAGGTGGAGTCGGTTGATCAAACGAATCATCGCCTGGCTGCTTCATCTGGCGGGGGAACGGTGGACCTTCGTTGGGTTTGATGACGGGCGAGGAGTACGCCGGTGGACCGTCCGATGTCGGGGTCAGCGACGGTGATCGTTTCTCGAAGGATGACCTGGACGCAGTCGCCACCACGAGGTCCGTATCGATCTGGCCGGATGTTGGCCAGTTGGTGGCAGAAGGTCGACTGAACGAAGAGATCGGTCGCTTCGTAAGTGAAGAGTTATTTCCAGCGGAGAAGGCAGCTGACCTGGTTGGGGAAGGCATTCGGAAATCCAGCACTTGGGAATTCCTCCTCGAGGAAGATGCGCTGAGCGAAGGTGAAGGTCGTTTCTTAAGCGAGGATAAGTTCTTTTTCTTCTGATGAGAGTCGGGATTGGTTTCCCCTTTGTGGTCTAGACCTTCTTCCGCGACCTTCGAAGGCAGATCTTCGTTGCTCTCCATCAGTGCCTCCTCGAACTTATTGTTCCATTCGTTTTCCCAGTTTTCCTGGCATGCCTCTGATCCGGCGTATCCGGGGTCCTCCGAGTCTTCCTCGAGGGCCTCAAAGGCTTTATTTCTGCATCCGCCTCCTGCCTCCATCTCATCTGGAAATTTCTTTTCGATGACGGCAACATTAACGTCAACGCTGGTGGTTGACCTCTGAAGAGTTGCATCGGTTGACGACTCTTGGAATGTGGAGTCGGAAAGGAAAACCACGGTCTTCAAAACAAATGACAGCAAATCTTCTTAGGATAAGTCGAGTCAACCTTATATGCATGGGCGTGCATTTGCATTTCCATTCAACTTCACTCATCCCAGCAAACAATATTGTAAACAAGCAATACCGGTACTTAAGCAATCCAGAAATTCAACAGAACTACTGATGAAAGAAATTTAGGTTAAGAGTCGCTGGGTTATAAAGTATAATGTCTACAAGATGCAAAATCAACAGAACAAATTATTGTGGTGTTTGTAATTTTTTTTATCAGATTCGAAGTTCACAAGTAATTGCGGTATAGCATGATCTGTTCTAGCTTGAGCAGGTTAGAGCAGTATAAGAATTGTAAAAAAAATAACTGGGGTCAGACGTTGATTTGTGTGGAGTTTGGGTATTCAATGAAGACTTTACTACGAGTCCAAAGAAATACTAGGGTTTAAACCCCTCAACTCCACGGAAATTCTCACCCTGGCCCGAGGGAAACATTTTGAAACATTTGATATTAAATTGAACTTATTTTGTTTCAGGTGCTATACACTGCATTGGTTTCTCCCATCTATCGACAGAGCAAATGTTGGTCGATTAAATGGACACATTTTAAACATCTATAGGAGCTACGTGTACATAAATTAAATCATTCTTGACCATGCTGCCCGTGCAGATGGATCCCGGATCGCAGGATATCCCAGGTCAGCTACGCCAGTATATATCTCCAACAAAATAATGCCGACCAAAACATAGCATTGAACTACAGGTGCAATCATATAACGGACAGAAAGTAAGGAAGAATTCTTAGCCTATAACGTATTGATCGATCATTTTTCGTATATGTCCTAATTCGATCGCATCTGTCTAATTGCGGAAGCGTGATATGATCCCGTCCTGTCAGTCTGCATATTCGGGCTTATGACATTCTATATTTTATCATTATCATTGCATTCGTTTTAGACTACATGCACATTGTATGCGAGATTATTGTAAATGTTTGAATATAGCCTAAGCCTATTGTCAGTGCGTAAATAGCCTATAGGCCTAACTATGGGCACGCGGAGACCGCAAATGAGGTGGTTGGACCGGAGCCTGAAAACGTGGGGCCCGCTCAGAAACTGCACGAACTGTCCCCAAAATGTCCATTCGAAAAGGCTAAGAAGTCCAATATTTGAAAATTTGAAGTTATGTTATAGTCTATACTCTATAGTATAGGCACCCAGCAAACATAGCCTATATAGGCCTATGCACAGCCTAATGGGAGTGTAGACTAATGTAGCCTAATGTCGTTACATTCTTCATTAATTCGGGATGCTTCAATTCAAATCTTTTAGCAGCAGTTTACTCTCGTAAGGCTCTAGAGCTTCATGTTTCTGCAGAAATGCACATTTTGAAGTTAATAGTCGGATTCAAAAATCTACTGTTTGTCAGCAAACGCTTGTGACCCGACTTATCAAATTGCTGTTAGACATTAAAACCTTTCAAATCTAAACCGACAAATATTTTATTTTAGTACTGGATATCAACTCTCAATGACAGGCCAGTGAGCCACACCAAAATAAATCTCTGGACTTATAGTTCTCCTCATAATATATGCACTACCTCCTTACATTTAATATGTAGGGGAATATCTGAGATGACAGACCGTCATAGATTTCAACGCATCAAAAACATTTCACAGTTCCTGTTATACTAATCATACTGATAGGTTACCCATCCAGTTACTATGTCAAAAGGCATGAGTAGATCACCGAGTCAGAACCGGCACGACTGTTTGGTTACGGTTGGACGAATAATATTATTAGACAACGGTAGGCAGACGGGAGAAGACCAGTTCTGTAAGTTAGACCTCGAGTCATGCTCTAGTAATTATCGTTTGAATCATAATCGACCGTAAAACGGTAAAGAATATAAAAGACAATAAGTATATTATGTGGTCACACGTAGGTTATACGACGCTTAAGAACTACTTAACCAACTATACACAACTAGAAAGTAGATGCAACACGAATGGATCTCTAGAAACTACGTGGTGTGCAGGTGTAATAGACAAAAGACCTAAACGTCTTGAGAAAAACTGCCGGTAGACTATACTCAATAAAATCGTGAAGAAACAGTCTTATCCGAGTAGGCCTACACTTACCCTAAGGTCTCTACAATGGACTATAGGGGATTGGATTTAAAGCCCTTATGGAATTGGTACCAGGCGCTCTATAGATAAACTTGACTAAATAAATGAATATAAATTATAGTCTATGTCTAATAAATTAACCAATAACTCCTTCGTTCAACTTGAAATCTAGTAGCTTGACCTCAGGTCTCTTACTTATCTGAATTGATCGAACGTCTCCAAAAGATTCTTATAGTTTATACAAAATAAATGGTTTAAGCCAGATGTTTTGTTCATTGTGAAAATGATGTGAAAGCAGTCATTAGATCAGTCTGTACTGAAAGCTAAGAATTTGCTTATACGGTTGATGATGTTTAAACTATACCGGTACTATGTTGCGGACGTAATAACTGCTGACAAAGATATTTAACGAGTGAAAATTATAACTGATCGACGATAGTAACATCTATCTATTGATGGCAGACCTCATGTAACGGACTTATTCTGATTAATACAAGAGTATACAAAAAGAAATTGTGTAGCGCTGATGGCCAATGGACGAGCACTACTTACTTGCTGCACCTGAGGAGTGTCTGGCGCGCCAATTTCGATAGCAGTGACGAGGCCATCACTGCTAGTAATCGACTGAAATCGATGTATTAAGTCTTCCTTTGCTCGCCTTGCAGCTCTATGTCTAGACAGGATCAACAACAGGAGCACACCAATTCTTATATATTATTATATATGAATTCAACTAGAATAATTTGCTAGTAAATATAGCCTATAATATCAATTCATAATATCACTTCACACAATCCACAATACTACTTAACTCAAATCCACAATACTCCTTAACTCAATACACAATACCACTTAACTCAAATCCACAATACTCCTTAACTCAATACACAATGCCATTTCTCGCAACCCACAGCATCACTCCACTCAATCCATAATACTATTCCACTCAATCCATAATACCACTTCTAGCAATCCATAATACCACTTCACTCTATCCACAATACCACTTCTCGCAATCCATAATACCACTCCACTCAATCCATAATACTACTTCTCACAATCCATAATACCATTCCACTCAATCCACAATACCACTCTACTCAATCCATAATACCACTTCACTCTATCCACAATACCACTTCTCGCAATCCATAATACCACTCCACTCAATCCATAATACTACTTCTCACAATCCATAATACCATTCCACTCAATCCACAATACCACTCTACTCAATCCATAATACCACTTCACTCAATCCATAATACTACTTCTCACAATCCATAATACCATTCCACTCAATCCACAATACCACTCTACTCAATCCATAATACCACTCCACTCAATCCATAATACCACTCCACTCAATCCATAATACCACTCCACTCAATCCATAATACTATTCCACTCAATCCGCAATACCACTCCACTCAATCCATAATACCATTCCACTCAATCCATAATACCACTCCACTCAATCCATAATACCACTCCACTCAATTCACAATACCACTCCACTCAATCCGCAATACCACTCCACTCAATCCATAATACCACTCCACTCAATCCATAATACCACTCCACTCAATTCACAATACCACTCCACTCAATCCACAATACCATTCCACTCAATCCATAATACCACTCCACTCAATCCATAATACCACTCCACTCAATTCACAATACCATTCCACTCAATCCACAATACCATTCCACTTGGTCTAACTTGTCACTCGACTCAATCATTATCTTCAATAGCCCAAGTTTTCTCGATCTTTACTGAATCATTCTTATGTGTTGTAATCACGAACACCTAGTTATGATTAGTCAGCTAACTCCACCACTGGTTGCACTCCACCAATGCCAGTCCCAAGCCTGGATAAATGAGGAGGCGTCTCTAATGATCTTTGGTATCACACAGTGACCTTAAACTGCAACTACTTCCAATTAGTCAGCCCAATGTAATGTAGGCATTTAAAGATAAGATAAAAGAGAGCAATATGAATTAATATTCAGGTTCAGTCATTACTAATCAGTAATCAAAGTGAGGGCGAAAGAAATGTTAAGAAACTGTTTAATTAGTTGAGAATTCTTCAGACAGAAAACCCACCTTCGAACACAGACCACAGCAATGATGACAATCAGAGCAAGAAGCACAGCACCGCCAACTCCAACTGCGATTCCGACCGCCATACCGATATTTGTTTTGCCACCACCCGAGTCTCCTACACCGCCGTAGACGGGTGTCAAACCTGGAGTGGTAGACACAGTCGACCCTGAAGGATTGGTTGGAATTGGGAACCCAATTGAAGTTGCTGGAACGCCGGAAGGATTCGTCTGGTTTCCGGCGTTTGGATATGGTGTGGAGTGGCTGCATTCTGGATCGAGAGGAACTGGAGTTCCAGCCTCCAGGTTCCAGTTAAATACCGTCCAATTGACGGACTCTGGACAGTCCGGTTGTGATATCTGGTTGTCGACTAGCAGGTCTGGAATGTTCTTCAGCGTCTCGGCAAATAAGATCATGAAGTCAGGAAACGGCGGGGGACATGGTGGACCCATTGGGTCGCAAGATCCACAAGCATAGTCCTTAAATAATCAAGCAGAACTGTCACTTCCATGCAGTGTATCAGTGTATGTAGGCTACGTTTACACATAATAATAATATTATTATTATTATATCTGATCTAATCAATAACATTTGTAAGGCGCTTCTCACTGTATGCAGAGCTATTTAGACGCGCTCTAAGCGTGACAGGCCCATGAAAAGAGAAAGTTCTTCAAGCAGCGAAAAGATGCAGATGAATTTCCTACCAGAATCCTGCCACGAAATCAAGCGGCCGCAGAGCGGCAGAAGGAAGGTGATTCCACATTGACGGACCCACAATCATAGTTATGATACTCTATTGTAGTGTAATGACAAACTGACAATGTCCCTTGAAAACATGAGCGTGCTTGTTTTCAACTTTAGCCAATTATCACGATATTCTTGCAACAAAATGGAATTACATACCAAGTTAAGTAGCCTAAATCTGAAGCTTTCTTTTTTCTATAGAAGCTTTTAAACAGCAGGCATAAAGTTCAACTGCAGAACGTCCGGACAATGGATGATCGCGTGTTTTGTGACCCTTTGACGACAGGATGCAGGCCATACACTCTTCAGTATTTAGTGCCCGTCGTGTATATATCCTACGCATCAGCGTGCCAGTCCAGAGCTTTTTTTAACGTGCAGTTGTACACAAAACGTGCAGTTCTAAATGGGTTAGTGCAGTTGTAGAAGCACTTCTGTCACAAGTTCTGTGCAGTTAAAACTAGCAAAAAAGGTCATTGTCATCCGATTGGAAGTAATTTACTATGGAGGACGGGAAGGGAAAGAAGGGGTTGTGCAGTTCTAAAAATTCCTTAAAAACAGCCCTGTGCCAGTCCCAAGCCTGGATAAAGGAGGAGGGCGATACCGATCTTGCTTGAAATGGCAGTGTCGTTAAATAGTAGGCTAACAAGGCTTAAACAAGCAGACGCATCACCATGGTCAGCTCCGTTCATTTATTTCCTCGGGGCTGTCACGCTGAAAGCACCTCTGAATAGCCTACTGAGTACTGTAAGAGGCGCTTTATAGATGCTCATATACAATACAACACATGTAGTATTGTAGGCCTATATGCTTCTTAATTCGCACACTGGGCAATTTTTTAGGCCTACCGGTACTCTAGGCCTACATTCGCGCTACTGAATCTGTGAGCGGCGCTATACAAATGTTCAATTACAATTACAATGTAAAACAACACCTCTTCAATATTTCTGGGAATGGCGTTTCTGGGTGGGAGGGGAAACTTACAAACCTTTCCTCAAGAGATTCTTGATTAGGCCTAAACACTAAACAATGTCGGTTTCAAAATAACTAGAGGACTAACAAAGAGAGTTAATGTTTCAACTTACGGCTGTGAGTAAACTTATGATAAGCGGCAACAATGATGTCCATATCGTGCGAGCCATGCTTCAATTCCGGTTCAATATAGGCCTACTTCAAAAGTTCCAAAAAAAGTTCTAACAGCAAACCAATATTAACGAGTCATCTTTAGGTTAGTTTCTCTATTATCCCAGTACACACTACACAGTCTTTATCCAGTGTTTAATCCGGCAGCTTTTCTCCAACATACTGTTTTGTCACTATTTGTCGATGCTATTAAACAGTGAAAGAGTCATTGTAGCTCATATTATATCCACCTATAGGCCTACAGTAGCATGCTGAATTTTACCGATTATAGTATTCCACACTAGATACATGTGCGCTTAGCGAATGCACGTAGACACGATTATTAGCCACGTAGCCCACGTAGTTACGAATATCGGTCGCGTACAGGCGAGCCGCGCCCAATGTTGGCCTACACACTTGCAGTTTTTCTATGCACGCTTCTCGCCTACAATTAGTGAAACTTCGTCTTCATTTACTCAGCTGAGTGTGGCACTTATAAAGATCCTCACGGAAACTGCATAATAGACAGCAAATACGATACGAAATTCTTCTGTCGTTCACTAATACTTAGGATTACATCCGTATCTTCATTGCGGTCCGAAAAATTAAAGAGGTCGTCGCATTTACCACCGCTGTAATTCGTACGTACAGGCACACGTACTGCAGTTGACTTGTATGCCAGCGTAGTAATGCAACCAATGAGATGCTCGGTCAAGCGTAGAGTCGTCCAACTGTGTCCGTACACACACTGGCGTAACACGCACCTGCATGATCGTGTCGTATACCATAGCCTATAATAGTAGTCGCTTCAGTTGATTGACCACTTGACTTAACAGCTAGGAAAAGGTGTGATATTCATAGTAAATGAATGGGCCTATAGCTAGGCCTACACAACTTACAATAGACTATAATTATTATGTGTAGGCCTAATTATGTATATGTCATAAATTAGGCCTAGGTATCTGTGTTTCATGGCCCATACGTTATCGAGTCTCACTGTGTAAATATCACATTCGATGTGTGCACATTTTCATACTATAGCCTATCTATGATATATCTAGGCCCCTATAGTATTGTGTACTCTATTATAGCCTACAGGGCAAAACTATATAATTGTTATGGGTAGGCCTAGTGTGTACTATTATGTACCATATCATATCATGATAGTATGCATGCTGCATACATAGCCTACCGAGTATAATTATATTCAAAGACGCATTACAACTTATAATATTCTACAGGCATGCATGCAGACTATATAGTTCATGCCTACACACAATCACCCGCTGTTTCTTTGTTCGTTCTCTTGACTCCCAAAATCAGCCGGTGTCACTAAAAGAGTATCCCCTTAATAATCGTGCCCCCGGATTTTGAAAAAAGCCACGTCCGCGCGTGTTTATCACTGCAAATTAACTTCCGTTTGCTTTGTTTAAACTGTTTTGAACATTGCCACTAACAGGTGTGTTTGTACCTCCTCGGATTTTGACCTGGCACCGGAACGAAAACGGCAGCTCTGGCTATTGCGGACTTGATTTGATATAGCGCCGGTGAGAAGCTAGTCTTCCTGACGTGGCTTTTGTTGGCGCTGAGAAATTCTCGAAGATTTACATTTACATTTAGGCCTACTATAGCTAACTTTGTTCGCTTTGCTTTTAGAATGCTTGGAACATTTTGAACGCTTAAGGACGTTTAGAGTCGCTAACTAAATTCGAGTTGCCGCGCTTTGAACATTGCATAGGGGCCTATAGGACACTTAAAACAATAGGACATTTAAAAACAATTGAAGTCACTTTAAATTTTGATTACAGCATAAATTTATCAATTATGCGCATTTTCAATAATACGTTGGGGGATAGAATGGTTTATTCCCCCCCCCCCCACCCCGGATACTCTGTATACCCGATATACTCCATCCAGGGAAAAGATTAAGTCATCCACATCCCGGATAGCTTTAGGAGTTTAGGGGGTAGAGTACAATATCCCGCAAGACCGCAGCAGAGGCATAGCGCATAGGTCTGACACAGAAGGCCTCTAGGCTCTAGTATAGGCCTATAGTCTATAGAGTTTTAAAACGAAAGCCTTCTGGGCATTTTCTTCTTCTATCTTCTCTTCCGTCATCGATATGACGATGAGGCCTGTATGAATTTCCTCCAAACTTCTCTGCTTCTGATGATTTCTCCGATCTCGACCAAGCTGGTGCCCTTCTCTCTCAGATCTTCTTTGATGTTGTCCATCCAGGTCTTCCTTTGCCTCCCTCTGCTTCTTTCTCCTTCTACATGCCCACGCAGTGCAGCGTTTGGTAGTCTTTGCTCCGTCATTCTTCTCACATGACCGAACCATCCGAGTCTTCTCTTCTTGATTTTTTCTATTATTGTTTCATCGACTCCTAGTTCTTCTCTTGTTATTTCATTTCTGATCTTCTCTCTCCTGCTTCTACCTATGATTCTCCTGAGCCAGCTCATCTCTGCTACCAACAGTCTCCGTTCGTCTTCTTTCCGTAAACACCAGCACTCTGATCCGTATAGTAATACTGGTTCTACTAAGGTATGATAGAGCTTCATCTTAGTTCTGATGGATATGTTTCTTGCTTTCCACATTTTCCCCAGTTTTCCGAATGCCGTACATGCCAGTCCAATTCTTCGTTTGATATCTTCTTCGCACCTTCCGTCTTCTGTTATCAGGCCTCCTAGATAGACGAATCTGGTAACTTGTTCTAATATTCCGTTCTCTGTTCTTATCTGTAAATCCTCATGACGTTTTCCAATGACCATTGTTTTTGTTTTTTCGACATTGATTTTGAGACCCATTCTCCTACTGCTTTTATCTACCCTGCTCGTTATATCTTGTAGTTTCCCTTGTGTATCAGCTATCAAATCTATGTCGTCTGCAAAACGGAGGTTATTTAATGGACGTCCATTTAGGTTTATCCCATGTTCTTCCTCTTTCTTAGCAAGCCTCATTACTATTTCCAGTATCATATTGAACAGGTCCGATGACATGCCACATCCTTGTCTTACTCCTACTTTTATCATAAACCATTCCGTTAGTTCCCCTTCCACTCTCACTGCGCTTTCTGATTTGCTGTATATGTCTTCTATCAACACTACCAACTCTTCCGGTACTCCACAGTGTCTCAGTACTTTCCAAAGCCCCTCTTGCCACACACTGTCGAACGCCTGTTTGTAGTCAATGAAGTTGTTGTACAGCATCCTGTTCATTTCAACATACTTTTCTGATAGTTGCCTGATTACAAATATCTGGTCCATTGTTCCCCGTTCTTTTCTGAATCCCGCTTGTTCCTCGCTCATCGCTTCTTCTGCATACTTCTTCAATCTTCTCTGTAATACTCCAGTGTAGACCTTTCCTGGTATGCTCAGTAAACTGATTGCCCTGTAGTTGCTGCATTCTGTCCTGTCTCATTTTCATACGGTTTCTTGGTCTCTTTGCCGAGTGGTGACCAGTTCTCTCTCGGTAGGGTAAGGAGGCCGGTGGGCCTATTTGGCCTCTTTCGCCCAAAGGTGTCCTTCCAACACCTGCCGCCTGCGTTAGCCAGCACTTTTCGGGGTTCCTGGTGAGCCTGTCCACCTCGCGTAACGCCCTAGGAGGTTCTTCGGCTTTTGGCCTTCTCCCCTGATGGCATAGCCTCACCAGGCTATCCCTTACTTGGCTGTTCACCCCCCCCACCGCGGTGAGGTGCAGGTCGGTCTTTGGGGGGGTCTATAAATCTGGCCATTATGATTATTATAAGATGCTGCTCTATCCGAGTTAGAATCTATGCGTCTTGCAAATTCGTTTGTAGTCGAACCACGAACCATGGCGCATCAATTAACCTTGAGGCGCTTTTAGTCCAACCACTGTGGTGCAAACAGTTTTACGAGGCCTGTAAAGCACTGGCCTGTCAGGCAACAGGCGTGTCTCCAACGCTGCGGCGCGCCTCATTGGTCAACTGCCCAAATTTGGTCACGTTACAAATTGCATGCTGGATAGGCTCCCGGTCCGTCAGCGCATCAAATACAGAATCTCTTCCTTGATATGGCGATGCCAGCTAGGTCTTGCTCCAACTTACCTACTTGATCTTTGCCAGCCTGTGTCAAATACTCGGACTGGTCGGTCCCTACGCTTGGCTGATAGGGGAGTGCTCTTGGTCCCGTTTGTTCGTACCTCCATCATGCAGAGTCGTGCCTTTTCTGTGGTTGGCCCGGCGATATAGAATGCCCTCCCACTTGAGCTGCGCGTGTTCCCTAGATCACTCTCTGACACATTTTATAAGCACTTAAAAACTGTTCTATTTGGCTGTGCTGGAGTCGGGAGCACCTGTGAGTAGTTTCCTTGAAGAGGCGCTATATAAATACTTGAATGAATGAGACGATTCCAGACAGATGAGAAAGCACAACGCTCACAGGTTGAAGTCCCAACACAAGGGACCAACAGCTCACCGATAGAGGCAGAGCATACGTGGAATTGTGGAGCCATTATATAGGCCTATGTACGATTGTACGCATACATATAATAATTCAAATGATTGTATCATGCATATTGTATTTGCAGGTAGGCCTACGTATGCGTTTTGTCACCTATGGTTTCATTCATTCATTCATAGGTCTATAAGCTATGTGTGCTTTCTGTTTTCTCTGTCAGCAGGCCAATAAATGTAACAATTATTGCCGATAATTTTATTCACGTGTGACGAACATTTTCTGTGTGCTCTGTTCTCAAGATTTCCACTGTCACCCTATGAACTTGGTGAGTAATTCTGCTATGCGCATAAACTAGCTGTTCGATCGGTTTTTTGCAGCACCTTGAAGGCAAGGATGTCCATGAGGAAAAACTCTCTAACAGACTGATTTGAACAATCAGGTACGTTGGAGAACAGCCATGAATTCTCTGCTCAGTGCTCAAGCTGTTTATACATGCCTACATATGCTATATGCTCGAAAACAAATCAATGATGACACTGAGTTGGATTGTTGACCTGTTCTCATGCTCTGAAAACAAGCAGTCTATAAATTAAATTAATCATGGCTTCTATCACTAATTAATTAGTTCGGATAATTGTTTAACACATTCACCGCCTACACGCCATGTTAAATGACTGGCTGTACTACGAGTTAACTCGTAGTAGGCGGGCCAATGTGTTAACACATTGTATTGCTTGTCAGAGAAACTGGCAGTTTTCCGTGATTAAAAAATTACATATACAGAGATTGAGCAATATAAAAATAAAATACTGTATGAACACAAGCAGGAAAACTACAGTACACACAATTTTGCCATATACTAAGATCATCATAGGTTTTCGATACTCGAGTTGTTCTCAGAATACGGAACAAAATTGTTCAACTCACAGTTACATTGAAATATTACAAGCACGTGAGCTACTTTCCCAATTGAAAGGACGATACATTTATAAAATTCCAAGAATCATAAACTCAAAAAGATGCAATATGAAATTCTGCAATATGAAATTCTGCAATAGGAAATTCTACAATGCAGTCTTCACGAAAAACTTTCTATTTTCCAATGAAGCACATAACTGACATTCTGAAATGAAGCAGTGTCCTTTGACATTGTACAGAAATTTTTTTCAGTGGCAAGAAAAAGAGATCTTAAGATATGCTAATAAAACGCAGAATTTCATCACAATGCAGGAAATATCTTTGCAAACAGCACATTAAAACATCTCTTGAAAAACTTACAACCTACCACTGTAAGTACATAATGTACTTAAGATCGAAATATTCAACAACAACAAATTGTAATTTTAAACTATTCCTATATGATCGAACCCAACATGATCATTCAGGTCATAAATCTTTCCCAAAAAACATGACAAGATTTTGGCAGGACACAATTTTTACAAATTACTGAAAAATGCTTTGCCAGAATACTCCGAGACATTCTGTCAAAAACATTGCCAAGCGTTTAGCAATAGGGTCCACAAGTAACTACGATCCTCTTCCATGATACACAATCCTAAACACTTAGCCATGATAAGACAGACACTTATCATAAATGCATTACATAATTGAAAAGCACCTAATAAAAAAATACATGGCAACCATTTCAAGGCAGATCCATACATGGTTAGAATCGGAAGCATTCCTTTGCCTTGTCTGCAACCATGAGAGCGATGGCAAGAGAAGACGTCGCTGCTGGAGAGGGAGCGTTGCGGACGTGTAGCATCCGACTTCCAATGGCACCGGTTCCACTGTCGAAGATAAAGTCGTCAACCAGCTTCCCGCTCTCGTCAAGTGCTTGAGCCCTGACACCGGACGGACCTCTGCAGATAAAGCAAGACAGCTTGAATTACGCAAACTAATGCATAGTCGACCTTCTTCATGCTAATCTATTTAAACATCATATTCGTTCATATTCTAAAGGTACCTATTCAAGTTTGTAAACACATTTGAATTGATTGCAAACATTCATCTATGGAAACAGTAAAAAATATCTTTCAGATATAAATGGCAGACCCTCAAAGAGCTATCGTTAGAAAGCCGACCATTCAGAAAAGTAGATTTACAACAATATCTAAACATACATGTATGAACAAACGCTGAACTGTTTTCAGTGTGAGAATTGTCGAAAAAAGACTGGGGGGGTCAGACTTTGAGCCATACATAGTTGTCAATTTTTTTGCTTAATGGAAGCTAATGTAAATGTAATTATGTAAGTATGTATGTATGTATGTATGTATGTATGTATGTAGGCTATGTATGTATTTATGTATGTACATGTATGTATGTATGTATGTATGTATGTATGTATGTATGTATGCTGTATGCATGTATGAGCACTTTTTATAGCACCCCATATACATCAAAAATTTCTGAGACATTAATTTTTTATGTCCTCTAAGACAACAGTTGCATTCTGCTGAGAAACATATATGATGCAAACCAGAGGTAATGCTCAATAAATACAACAAATAATCCACGGGCGACGGTTATAAGTTCATTGAGACCAGGAAGCCATAATATTAATGATCTGCATCGCATACCTTTGTGTAGTCCCACGTGCGTATATGATCAGATTGATCCATAGAGGTGTATTATATAATGAATATATCAAGTATCAAGTCTCTATATTGAAGTCGGTCTAATGAGCTCCGACCAATCACATCATAAGATCAATCATAGGCGATCGTTTGAATCAGAGCAGCGGCGGAGACCTGCGCCGAGAATTGGGGGGGACGGAAAGACGCGAGATTTTCCGAAAATTTCTGACGACCGACGAAATCTCGGAAAATTTTCTATTTTCGCCGCCAAAAAAGTTGATGACCTTTTTTTTTTTTTTTTTTTTTTTTTAGTCATCCGGCCAAATCTCGCCCAAATCCCGAAGAAATTTTCTATTTTCGCCGCCCAAACAAGTCTTGACGCTCAAACATTGGGGGGGACAAATGCATGGGCCGTCCCCCCCAACACTTTTATTGGGGGGGACCGTCCCCCCCTGTCCCCCCCTAGGTCTCCGCCACTGAATCAGAGCAACGTAAATTTGCGAATTCAAATTTCACTGCAGGGCAGATGCGTCATACTCTCTCTAGCGTTATGTTATACATATAATGCATCTCAATGGATTGATCCAGCTGTTCGTGCACTCTTTTCGCAGCCCCTGTAGATGTTTCTTTCGGCTCTATATATTTCTTCTTCTTCAGTCTTCTGCCGCTGGGCAGGTTTGTGACATTAACGACCTCGTGTTCTCATCCTCCCTCCCTCTCTGTCCTGCGCCCTCCTCTTGGTGCGACTATATATATCTCCATCATCGAGATCACTCAACATATTTAATCTTCTTCTGCCTCTCTTTGCCTTTCCTCCATACTTCCCTCCAGCAACTTCACCAGCATACCCTCTCCTCTAAGTATGTGACCCAGCCACCAATGCATTCTTCTGTACAGGGTGGGCCAAAAAAAGACCCCCCTAGGTTTTTTGTCAATATCTTGACCAAAAGTAAGAATTTCTAAATGAAAATTTGCGGGCTTACAGACAATTCATATTTACACATTATGGCCCAGTTTAATCAAAATATTTCAAACACAGCAAAAGTCATAACACTTTTAGCGAGGCCATCCACCGGTTTTTGACGATTCAAAAACGTAACGCAACAAAAAGTAGGTTTTTGCCAACATCCTGGCCAAAAGGAAGAATTTCGAGATGAAATTTTACAAGCTAATAGCCAATTCATATTTACATATGATGGCCAGATTTCATAAAAATATTTCAAGCAGAACAAAAGTTATATCACTTTTAGTGAGGCCACCCTACGTTTTTGATGATTCAAAAAGGTCAAAAAACGGTGGGTAGCCTCACTAAAAGTGATATAACTTTTGTTCTGTTTGAAATAATTTGATGAAATCTGGCCATCATATGTAAATATGAATTGTCTATAAACCTGTAAATTTTAATTTCGAAATTATTACTTTTGGCCAAGATATTGGCAAAAACCTACTTTTTAATGCGTTACTTTTTGAATCGTCAAAAAACGGGAGGTGGCCTCACTAAAAGTGGTGTATCTTTTGTTGTGATTGAATTATTTTTATGAAATCTGGCCATCATGTATAAATATGAATTGTCTTTGAGCCTGTAAAATTTCTTTTCAAAATTCTTACTTCTGGCCAAGATATGGGCAAAAAACCTAAGGGTGGGTCTTTTTATGGCCCACCCTGTAGTTCTCTCGATCTGCACCCCTGCCCTTTCTATATATTTCACAGCTGTCGTATCCGAGTATATACCGTGCATGCGTCACATCCTTCTCAGACCACCTCTTTGGATAACCTATTTGTCTGTCATTGCATGTTGTGGTTTTCAGTGACTTGCAGGTCCGTAGAGTAAGTGAGGTGTCAGGCATCCGTGATTCGCCCAATTTATCATACAAGACTTGCTGACATTTTCCTAAGGTCAAAGCCAACTTTGGTCGGCTTGGGAAACATAGGTTCCATTAGCCCTATTTTGATAGTATTGGTCTAATCCCCCCTCCAACAATTGGATGACCACGCCTGCCTTGGCTGCACAGCTTTCAGCCATAATTCCCTCTTCCCTCCTCCCTGCATGGATCTACCCTCCCTTATGCCAGATGAGTCACCGTGGGTGCCATATGCATAATGCGTAGTTCTAGTCCTCCGAAAAAGTGGGTAGAAGTTCAGACGCAGGCTATAGCCATTGACAACGCCTATGCACGAAGCGACAACTGTTCACTGTTCTCCCTTTCCGCGTCGGCACTCCACTAAGCATTAGACTCTAGCTTCACCATTACCATACCCCATGGAAAACTGCTCCTTTTCTGGGTAAATCAGTTAATGCTATGTTGCACTGGCGCAACTGAAAACTGGGGGGGTTGGAGACGACCCCCCTGGGGTGTGCACTGAAGACTGAACTAGGGGGGTCCTAAGAGAGACTGGGGGGTTGAACCCCCCAACCCCCCCGGCAATTCTCACCCTGACTGTTTTAATGGAAGTTTTAATTACAAGCCAAAGGTACTTGATACATGTGCGTATGCAGATATAACTTAGGAATAGGGCTAGTTATATAAGGATTAATTTTATAGAACATGTAAAATGTGCTCTAAACATGGCTGCCTAAAAAACCAATGTGCAATTTTGAAAAAAATTGCTGATTTTTATCTGCATCATGCATTGCAGAGCAGTAAATAAGTTGTAGAAAGACGATTACATTTATTTGAAAAGACATAAGAATTTGTCGAATAGCTGAATGGCATCATAGTGCCAGTGCATTGCATGGGATGCGAGGAACAAAACTGCTGACCATGTCGGCACAATGTCATTACAAAGACGATTCACATCACCCTCCTCCATCAGCCAGACTAATGGGCTTAAGACAGGATCATCTATCTGCACTGGCACGCCTCTGTGAGGTATGTCTTCCAAGTCTATGCTAAATTTAATTATCTCTCAGTTGGGAGCCAGTGCAGAAGAGTATCTCTCTCATACCTGTTACAATCACAATGGATTGCAAATAAGCCATAAAATCCAGTCAGCAAAGGACAAACACATCTACATTTTAGATTGTACCGGGAAATATCTATACTAGTCACCATCAATCACACATGTATAAGGTACTGGCACCTTGTGATGCCAAAATGACAAATACAGTGATTGTATTTGCAACAGGGCACTAAATTAGTCTCTGGTTGTGTGGTTAATATGTGGATATGCATCATAACCTCTTCAGCAGGCTTCTGGAGTTACAGTACTGCCACCTACATGAAACACGCACAAAAGAAATCACAGACTTGTAAGTTTCTACAACTGAGCACGTTCCATCATATCACTTACCTTTCGACATCTGATACGTCAAGGGAAGGGACAAATTTCTGCAAGATCTTGACCTGAGCAGCAGTGTTAATTCCACGATACAGCTCTCCGAAGGCATACCCCATGTTACCAAAAATCAGCTTCCTCAATCCACTGTTAAGCAGAAAATTATTCACCTATATTTACAGTAGGCAAATGAAACAGGTCTGCACAAATCTCCAGAATCAGCATTTATATTAAAAGATATAATCAGAAATAATTTTTTTAAACATGGTCACTAAATTAGCCTTTGGTTGAAGAGTACTGTTGAAATGCATTGTAGTCGCAGTGTGCTTCTGGTGAAAACACCTTGAATAAACACATGGATTAAAAATTGACCTGCACACCAAATATACCAGTAGACATGTCTATGACAACACAAACAGTTTCGTTCTTCTTGACAATGCAAATTTAAAGCATTCCATAAATCTTAAAATAATAATAACTAATTTTATACTGTATGTATGTACATTGCAATTCATGGTTTTTCATTAATGCCATAAGAATAATTAATAGCACAACAGATTTAGTTTCTATCTTTCTACCATTGCTTGGGTACTGCATTACAAAAGTATCAATGGCAACAAAAAGTAGTAATTAATTCTGCATTAATAAGCTACCTGAAGCTGAGTGCATCAAGCAGCTCAAGTGGGTTGACCTGGTAGAGCTTGTATCCCTCTCTCTTGAAGGCAAGAACGGCGTTTGGACCCAGCCATACGTCACCATTCATACGCGGCGTGAAGTGAACTCCCAGAAAAGGGAAGTTTGGATCGGGAACCTGGACAAATAATAAACGCTTAAGTTCTGTAATCCACAACACGTGCCTCAATAGACAACATTTTTTCAACTGCCACTACATTAAAAACAGAAGCTGACCGACTAGGTAAGTGGATAGACACAAATTACATCTCTAGGTAAAACAGCTGGTCATTTACTATACAATACTATTTTTGGATTTATAAAGCGCCTCTCACAGTACAACCTAATCAGAGGCGCTCCCAGTGCGAAGATCCCCTTGGAAAAAGAAAAGTTTTAAGGAGACGTGCAGAAACAGCAGTGCTTCCAGATAAGATCTGAGTACGAATTACAGCAGGGAGGCCATTCCAAAGCAAAGGGCTGACAGAAACAAAGGCATGATGCTGGGCTGTAGCAGTCCGTGACCGTGGAACAAGAAGGCCATGATGGTCTAAAGAGCAGAGAGGACGTCCAGTGGTAGTTGAGACAGGTTGCCTAATAAGATCAAAAAGGTAGTGAGGAGCTGTACCCAAGAACTTTTTATAGGCAAGAAAGAGAATTTTATAATGAATCCGTGCAGTTAAGGGAAGTTCACTAGCTCACTAACCACCAAGTTACTTAGTTGCAATTGTTTTGAGGAAGCAATGACTCAATGTGTACTATAATTTGAAACTAAAACTATAGTAGAATATTATAACAAGTCCTTAAGTTTACTCCGTTGTTTCTTTCCAATTTCCTACCGGATAAATGTTTCCACGGACAAGATTTCTCTTCTCCGGCTTCAGCAGCAGATAGTCTCCGCGAAACGGAACGATCTTTGGCAGCGGGTTACATCCCGACTTCTGGGCAAGGTGGTCGGAGTAGAGGCCACCGCATGTGATAACATACTTTGCACGTATCCTCTCTTCCGTGCCAAAGACATACTACAAAGCAAATCACATAACTAAACCATGCTACTCAATATAGTAGCATCCTGTGGTAAATACGCAAAAGGGAAACTAACAACAAAACTGTAGCCAACACTTAAGAAAGTGATGCCAGTGCACAAAACACACAACAATCTATACACGTGCATTCAGCGGGAAAATGCCACAGTAACATAATTTGGTGAAACATATCGACAGTACTCTTCAATTCAATTATAAATGATGCAGTTCACTAAGATTGCGCAACGAGTCCATCTGTAAGCAAATAGTCCAATAACTGAAAGTCACCAGTGTTGGGATCTTACAAGCAAATCCAAGTTCAGGGACTTTCCTATTCAGTATGCCTACACTGGAAATGAGGAGTGACAGCATCTGAATATAACACATGGTCACGCATTTCAACTGGCAAAACCTAGGTCAATGGAAGACTACAAGGCATCTGGGTCACCCAGGTCCCATGCCTGTGCACCACATGCACTCATAAACAGCTGGATAGATAGTCATCAAACCCTTGCGATCAATGATTAAGGCCTCTCAATAGATGCTTACATCACTGAATACAAGATAAATTTTGGTCACAGACACACAAGTATACAATCTGGAACTACATAGTATCGAAATGGGAAGATCCAGCAAAACTGCCACGCTTAATCAGGCAACCCGGCTTCAGTCATGTGCATCAAAATACAATCCATACTGCACAAAACTAAAATATACACAAGAAATAATTATCCAATCCAAAATCATAATCCGACAAAGTAGACGAACAAATACACAATGATGAACTAATATATAATTATTAGTATTAACAAGATTCAGCAAAAGTCAATAGGCTGCTGTTACACGCAATGGCACAAGTAATGTAGCAACGTAAATTACTACATAAATTTTAAAAAAAATACCAGTACTGAAATATGGAGATTTTAAAGGTAGGTAAGGTAAACAACCTGTTTATTGACAGCAGCATGAATGAACATGTTCATGTACAGTTGCACACATGAAAATAAGTAAACCAGGTTATCAATTAAGTGCAAATTATATTTTGCGCTTGCAATCATAGCATAGAAATTTTAAAGGTACATGACTGAAAAAGAAATAAGAAAATAGTTCATAATTAATTACAAATTTGTCTAAAGTAGTATAGCATATACTGAAGCTGCTACTTAAAAAATATAACATACTTAAACAGCTACTTGAAGTCAGAAGCACAACGTTCTCAACCTACTGCGTTCTTGCCAACAACCGTAACTGGGTAGTTTGGACTATCCGATGACTCGACAAATTGTGTGACTTCAAAACCGAGACGGATCTTGCCACCGAGTCTCTCAAATTTCTTGCCATACATTTTAGTGACATATCCCCAGTCAACAATACCAGTGTGTGGTGAGTGGAGTGCCTTCAGGCCCTACAAAATTCAACATAATTAACGAATTAACTACAGCGTAAAATAACCAATAGAGATATTTTGTTTCGGTACAAGAAAAAGATCATTTATTAGTGAACACTCTAACAAATAAAAATAACCTCACTTACTGAATATGTACCACAATTATCAGCAATCCATCACAGCATACCGTATGCATACGGTATATGCAAATAAACATTTATATAGTGCCTCTCAAAATATCAACATAGAGGCGCTCTCAGCAATCTAAATAATGCTAAATGTCACTGCAAACAAATCTAATTATCAACAAACGAAGAATCTGGCATGATCAATGTCAGGCTTCTCAGTCATCTTGGTCTAAGTGCTTTCTCATAAGTATAATGAATTTAAATTAATCACATGAAGAAAATATTTAGTGTACCATAAGTTGTGAAAATGCTGATGTAAAATGAACTGAAGTGGCTGCTTTGCAAAATAGTCGGACTAAATTTTCAATTAAAAAAACTTCATGTTTAGAACAGACTGAACGGACTAGCTTTAAATAGTCATTACACATGACTGAGAAAGTGTACTGCAGCAGTGCAGAAAAGGTGGTCTTACATATTTAGGCACCACAGTAATACACCTGTAGACTAAAAAGACAGGGTCTTTATATTTTTGGAAACAGTGCGACAACCACTCAAGAATAATTCACTTGTCAAATACAAAGTCAATAATTATTGGATAATTTTTTAAAATTAGTTACCTTCGATTTCAAGCATTTTAAGACCGTAACTTCAATATGAAAGTCAACGTACAAAACAGAAACTTACGACACAGTTTGGTTCAATTTCTTTAATCTCGTCTGGCCCAACAATTTTCAGATCGGGAACGTCATTCTTAATTCCTCGTTCATACAAGTTGTCCAGACGACTCACTTCTTCCGGACTTGTTGCCACGATCAACTAAAAAAAATTATAAGATGAATGTCTTAAAACATCAGTAACTTTTCAACATTAGCCCAGCAAAACAGCGCATCATCAATTCATAATATTTCAACAAACTGACTGTAGTTCAGTAACTGATATGACAATGGTATGTGCGTACAACAATACTCAGATCATCTAGCACAAATAATACAAATGAGTGCTGGCAAAGGGCTTAAGACTTTTTTGATAGATTTGAGCAATTAGATGAAAATCTAAGATAGTCAGTAATCGAGCTAACGCTATACCATAAGATTACCATAAGACACTAGTTTTAAAACCCGATTGACTGACAACTTTGAAGGTGACACAACAATGACCATATTAAATTTCAATCATACAATACCATATGAAAAATGCTTAAACAGTGCAAAAAATTTAATCACAATTAATTGCTCTCAACAATATGCGTATCGATTTCAGCCATACAAAAACCATTAAAAAAATACTCAAACATGAAAAAATTTAAAAACAGCAATTGCTGTGAACAATATGTATAACCATTTCAACTGTATTGCACCATAAAAATACATAAACATGTAAAAACCTAATTACCATTGCAAAAGCAGCAATTTGTTACTAATGTTTAATGTCAACATAAATGAAAGTTTCATTATTTTGTTCATCTAAATCAAAAAATAATTAATATGCAGCAAAGCATATAAGAAATATCTTCAATTTTTCAGCATCTGTACCTTTCCAACTTTCTTGTATGGTATATTGTTCTCATCACAGTATTTGTAGGACATACGAAGACCTTCGACGCATAGTTTCGCCTTCAGAGTGCCCGGTGTATAGTAGATGCCAGCATGAATGACACCGCTGTTGTGACCACTCTGATGAGCCGCTATAGTCAATCGAAACACGCAGCAAAAAATGTCAGGTAAAATCAGCTTATGAAGCACCAATAGAATCCTCATAAATATTGCGTCAAGTTACGCAGAACTTATCTAGCCAAATCAACCATTAAAGATCACATCATACACAGGCCCTTTCATGTTTAAAACATGCCTGCCTGTTACTCCTGTACACATGGACTTTTATGCTCCTCACAGCAGTGCTTAAAGTGCGAAAAAATAAGTGCCTGGACGCCCCTTACCTTTCCAAAAGAAGTGCCGGGACGCCCCTTACCTTTCCAGTCAGTGCTGGTCAATAAGTGGCAGGACGGTGTTCAGATTTTAAAATAAGTGCATGGACGCCGTCCATGACCGTCCAGGCACATTTTAAGCCCTGCCTCACAGCCATTAATTAATAAACTTAATTTAAAAAGAAATGTAATGTGCATATCAAGAGCATTAAAATAGCTTTAGAACTGGGCTCTTTTAAAAAAGAAAAGAAAAGAGTATTTTAAACATATTTTTAGATTAAATTCTGCACAAAAACCGAAAAACCAAAACATACTATTTCCGTAAATTTGTCTAATGCGAAATTTCCAAAAACATTTTGGTGGATATGATACTATTTGCCATTAATTAAAAACTTACCCACATGACCTTCTTTATCAACCACAGCGAATGTAAACTTTGGGTAGCGTTGTATCAACTCCTGAGCAGTTGCCAAGCCCACAATTCCAGTTCCAACAATGACGACATCATATTCTGGTATATCCTGACTGTACAAAACAAAAACACAAAGTGAGCAAGGAAATACTTTACAGCAAAAGGACAAGACACACAGAAAAAGCCGCAGAAATCTTTGCCATAAAACCTGTCACAAATTCATATAAGGCCTATATGGAACACAGGAACGCTTGCAAAGCATACTAATTTTATCTTCCCCTAATGCTAATCCCATGTAGATAATTTAAATTATCAAGAATTCTTTACATCAATCTATCAGCCCATCTTCCATTTACGCAACAATTATTTTTCTCCAATCCAACTGCATTTTAAATACCAATTATTTCTCATCAATGCAATTTCTTTTTAAGCAAGTAGGCCTATTCTGCAAATGATCTAATCAACTCCACTTCTATCTAAGCAAACGTCATATTCATCAATATAACTTCTATTTCGCAAACTTTCTTTTCATCAATCCAACTGCTTTTCTAGCGACACTAAAACGCATGCAATTGCGAATATAATTCAGACGCTAATTTTAACAATAGATTAACTTAAACTTGATCCGTTACTATTCAACCCTGAGCAAGCGAATAATAGGGATTGAACGAGTTGATGTAGTTAAGGTTCTTGGAGTCACACTTTCAGATAGATTGGGTTTCTGCACACATTGATAAAAAGCAATCGTTTTATGCCTTTCGTATATTTGTGTTGCATGGTTTGATGTTGTGCGTTCCCCCACAGTTGTGCGAATGCTTTGTTTTTCACCAGCATGGTTGGATTTTGCAAACGAGGGTCAGAGGAGTCATCTGTCAGCTGTTATTAGAAAGTGGATATGACAGGGGTTTTTGCCAACTAACATTACTAGTTTTTACATGGTGTATTCTAATGCGGATGTATCCTTCTTTTCCTCTATCCTCTGTGGCCCCGGGCATGTCCTATATGATCTCCTTCTGCCTGAACGTGTAACTGGTTACTCCCTTAGGCTCCGCCCAAATAATCTATTGTCTATAGATATCACGTTGTGATTCGTTGATTGGAAAGGGATTTATCACAAGAATGCTATATAGTTAACTTGTTTGACTCTAATAATAGGAGTTTAGTAATTAAATTATATCATATTTAACTAGTGGTTTTAATTTGTAATTCTTTATTACCCAAATTATTATTACTTCGATGGACAAATCAGCAATTTTACTCTTCGATGTATCAGAATGGTGTTCTATATCCCATTGTGCGTTTGCAAGTGGAGTAATAAAAAAAATACTTACTTACTTACTAGCTTATAGGCATGATCGCACATGGTAGCCTAGACCTTCGAAACCCGGACGGCCTTCAACTTCCGCAACAGCCTATGCCCTAAAACTCGTTCCGATAGGATGCACACAATAATTTATATCTTAATAACATGGTGATACACAACGCGGTCTAGCTGCTGCATCCATGTATTCTGCAGATTAGAATCAAGAAGTTTGTCTGTAATGCACCACTTCATCACGTCTAACCTGGATGATGAAAGGGATCGTTTTTGCGTAAAAGTGTGGCCGAAAGAGGCAAAGGCCGCCCCCTTTTGCAAGCTCCGCTGCAAACACACACCGACGCCCTTCACCGATCTGCACAACATCGCCATTTTCCTTTCGTTCTCTTAAGAGATTCTTTTTATAGCGCTATAATTTTTCCTACACTAGAGTGACTAGACATATATCGAAGAAGAGGTCGCGCAACTGTCGAAAAGCACAGGCCAACAACACACAAAGAAAGTAAGTCCCGGGACAGAAATAAAAACCTGAGAGATGCGGACCTTTTCTGAAATAAATCGTTCAAATATTACGCATGGCTAATCAAATAGGCCTGTGCATAGCAGGCTGCACGCAATGGCATTTGCAGGCCAACGCCATGCATGGACGTAGACCGATAGTATCAGCAGCGGCGCTAGAGGGGTGGGGCTAGAGGGGGGCTAAGCCCCCCAAAGGCCATCCATTATTTCCCATGTAAAAATGAAAATTTCCTTGCTCAGCCCCCCCCCTCCTAAAAATTGAAAATCATACGCAGGAGATTTCGGGCGAATGACTAAAAAAAGTTCTCAGAAATTTTGGCGGTAGAAAACGAAATAATTCCCTGAGATTTCGATCGAATGACTAAAAACGGTTGTCAGAAATTTTGCGGCTGGAAATGGAAATTTTTCCGCAGAACTTCAGCCCCCCCCAAACCTGAAATCTTGGCGCCGCCACTGGATAGCCTAAGCCTATTTGCCGGAAAAAATTAGCAGGGTCGCGGTCATACGATCGCTAAAGGGCCTATAGCCTATACTAGTATATAGCCTACAGGCAGCTAGGCTACATAGGCTATACTTTGATACCCTAATTTTCCTTATGGTCTAGCCCAGTGGCGGCGCTGGGGGTGGCTAGGGGAGGCTAAGCCCCCCTAAAAAGGCCATCCATTTTTTCTCCCATGTAAAAATAAAAATTTTGGACGATTTACCCCCTTAGCCCCCCAAAACTGAAATCCTGGCGCCGCCACTGGTCTAGCCGAATTTCAACTGGCCTATACAGTTGCGCATGTAGGCTAATATAGCCCACTATAGGCCTATAGGCCTATATGTGGTTGCGACTTAAATGTTCTCACGGGCGGTTTAAATTACCTAATTTAAATTGCATGAGCTGCGCGTTCATTGTTCTCGACCTGCTTTAATTAGCATAGGCCAACCTAGCAAAAGACCAGATTTTGTGGCAGCAGTGGCGTATTTATGATGGGGGGGGGGGGGGTTTGCCTGGCCGGATGCCCTTTCTGGCACCAACCCATATTGCAACAGTAGGCCTATTACAGTAGCCTACCAGGTAGCCTAAATCGTCGTCGTCGTCGTCGTCGTGACCATCCTCATTGCTGAGGATCGGGGATCAGAGTCGACGACGCCATCTTCCTCCATTGCTCTCTGTTCCTCGCGGTTCTCACACAGTCAGCCATCATCATCCCCGTCCATTCCTCTACGTCATCCATCCATCTTCTCCTCGGCCTTCCCCGGGAAATAGAAAAGGAATATTAAAGTAACAATGGGAGCAAAGTAAGAAATTTAAAAACAACAATTATTGTTACTATAAGTAATTGTTTTTTTCTTATTTAA
This sequence comes from Lumbricus terrestris, assembly GCA_949752735.1. Lineage (NCBI taxonomy): Eukaryota > Metazoa > Annelida > Clitellata > Crassiclitellata > Lumbricidae > Lumbricus > Lumbricus terrestris. Next base: position 27,919,326 of record OX457043.1, read on the forward strand.
GTGGATAAATAACCTATATAACACTTATTCCCGAGGTCAATGGGGGGTTTAACTCCCGAAACCCCTTGTCTGCGTCACTGGCATTAGCCAACCCTTAATTCCTATAATTATGCTATTCATGTAAGTGTAGCGATCGTATAACTACGCTACGGGTCGCTAATATTATTTTATTTAATTTTAGATCGATTATGGGGTTTCAGGGATCTGATATATTTGTTTTATTTCTGTATTTTTGAGCTGCCTTGTGTGACCTATATTTTAATGTTGATTTGCGCTTGACGCGGGTCACAGCGACCGCTGACGTAGGCAGCAGTCGTTGCTGTTTCATTACTTGGTATATTTTCACACGCTCTTCAAAGGCCGCGCCGCTTGCAGTCGATGAGGGTAATTAAACTTTCGCACGCTCTCTGAGGTGGTCTGATGATCAGAGTGAGCGAGGAAGACAGCCAGCCAGACAAGCACAGGCAGGGACACGGATTGAGAAGGAAACACTGTAGGCGTGTGTGTTAAAATAGCAGCGTTTTCACAGGGTTAAACTGGTGCATTTGGTGCCTACGTGATCAGCGGCAGATGGCGCCTTTCTGAAGGAGAGATAGAAGGAGAAAGATAGTGAGCTACAGACAGACGCAGAGATACACAGGAGAGGACGCACGTGGCAGCTGATTCTTGCCGCCTTGAGACAGCTGCACAGCTGCTGGTTCGGCGCGCTCGGCTCTTCAGCTGCGCATGCGTAGTAGAGGGACGCTCTCCTTGTCAGGCAGTAATAAAAGAGCAGCGCAACGCTGAGATGCACTAGTTGCGCACAGGATTTCAAGGACAGCGGATATATCGTCAGTTGCGCACAGGATCTCAGGGCGGTCGGATGTATTGCGGCGGTTGGTAGTTTTAGGCTCGATCAAGTTGGTGAAGTATGGCCAGGATAAGCGCCTGCTTGCACTAGTTGCGCATACACGGATTCTGTCGGCGATTCATTCTCTCTCGACATGGAGTCGATTAAATAAAAGAGTTTGTTTGTTGCGAGAAATACATCAGCGTCGCTGCAAGTTTTGTCTTCGCTCTCGCTTCGGATATATTCCTGGATTACTAATTCAAGGCCTCTCTTCGCCCTGTCACACGGAGTGATTTATCGTGGGCTTCGAATCGTCAGCGCTCTGCTCTCGTTCTTCGAAATTGTGTTGCGAAGCGGTTGTTCGTATGGTTGCCTAAGGGCGTCTTTCTCAAACGGCTTGGATAAATAGCCGAAATTGTTGTTCATTGCGAGAAATCAGCATCGGATTTAGCTGATCTTTTCGGGCGTTTCAAACTCGACGCCTTTCTGTGTGTGTGTCGTCGCATCTCTTGGATATCGTCTTCGTCGCTGTTCTTCGCACACGATCGGCTTTGTCCCTTGTCTTCGGACATAAGGTACGCTTTATTGGGGAATTAATACGATCGGTTATTAAGACATTTTGGGCTGAACTGAAATTGGCTGTGGGACTTGAGAGTCAATCGGGATTTAATTTAGGCATACTCCGGTTGATAGGTGTTTGCATTGAATTGTTGCATTTGATTTTCATTGAATGTCTTTACAAAGGATAGGAACTGATAATTGAACTTACTGACTTTTATGTTTGATTGCTTTGAACATAATTGATGTCAATTGAAGATTCAATTGATTGGGAATAATAAGAAATATTAATAAAACTACTGACTTTGATCATTGATGGCATTGAATGCAACTGACGTTGAATGAATACTTGATTGATTGTGAGCTCTAAAGATAGAAGTCATTTCTATAGCGCTATGGAGGAGTCTAGGCCAGTCACCCCTGCTCAGCCTTCACGGCCCCCCTCCTCTATGGAAATTGTCTTAGAAGCAATCCAGACTAATGCTAAGACTACGCAAGATGCGATTGCCTCAGTAGAATTAAATGTCTTGGCGGTGCAGTCCAATGTCGAAGATGCCATTTCATCGGTGCAATTAAATGTAAGAGAAGAGATCTCGGCTGTAAGAGATAATGTCAGGGAAGCGCTGACGGAAGTTGTATCACGATTGGAAAGGCTAGAGGCATCGCCGGTACCCAAGCCTGCTGTGGATTTGAACCCTGGTTACCTCACCGCTATTACCACTGCGGACGCGCCATACCACTCGACCATCGGCCTGGAAGAAACTTTGGGTGCTAGGCCCAAAGATTTCACGCAACCTGGTATATTGCGAAGAAGTGATAGATTGGCTAGTAGGCCGCCAATTTCATATAGGGAGTCCGGCAGTCGAAATAACTGGCCGCCTTTCCATCGTTGGGATTCGAACCCGGAAGTCACCTCATCCTGTCCTCCCTCTATCTCTAGAGCTCGTCCACAGCAGCACGCGGTCCCATCAGGCGAGGATCCGGAAGTGGCGACTCCGGGGAGGCCGATAGGGGCGGGCGTTACAATTGGTCCCAGCCAGTGGGGTCAAATTAGTTCTAGAGATTTTGGCGATGATAGGTTAGAAGAGGAAACTGACTATGCTAGAACAGGCGAAATGGCAATTTCTTTTGAAAGAAGGAAGGAAAGGGAATTTGCGGATATTGTGGATATAATGTCTGATGATGGTAGTGTAGACATTGAAATCAGCAAGATAATGGAATCTAGACCTAAAACTGTTAAAATAATTGATAACAGAATGCATGCAGCACGGCAACCGGAGTTTAGAAATTTTGAAGTGAATAAACCGATCGCTAATAAATTGTCATGGGAGGGGGGTGATAAGGTCAACCCAGTCCCTTTGGCCTCTTCGTCCCTTCCTCTCGTCGAGTATCCTCGACCGGATCCACAATGGAGAATTCAAGCGTCGCTCGCAAAGGTCGATCAACAAAGAGTGGAAATGGCACCGAGTCGGGTCGACTTTACACAACCAGCGTCGGTAATGCCGACCTATCAGTCAATGCCTGACTGCGTCCTCGACGGTCGTGCAACTTCGACCATGGTTGGTCGAGACTACGCTCGACCCGACCTTCCTCCTGGACCAGCGGCGATGGCAACGGTCGACTGGATGCAACCATACGCTCGTCCCGACCATTCAAACATGCCGTGGAGGTATGCTCCGGCCTACGCTCCGAACGCTTTCTACGGTAGTAGCGACAACCGGGTTTGGGTCGACCCGCCTCGCTGTCTCGACCCGCTTCGACCAAGCGACGCCGTCTTTCCTCGGTGGCCAACGGTCGTGGAATCGGCGAGAATGAGTTCGTGCCTCGGCGCGCAAAACTTCGGATTTAGCCGTGATGCCGAACTACCGCGATGTCAGGCGGTAATGAAGTCGACACCTCTGGAGAGAGATGAAACGACGGCCGATAATAAAGCGACGTCTGCGGTTGGTGAAACGAGAGCACGGACGTCTACCAACGCTTCAGTCGGCCCTATTAAAGTTGTCCCGACGACCACCGTCGCAACGCAAACGACCGGCGACTGGGAGTTACCGTCGATCGGTTCAAAGGGAACAATCAAGGAAGCAGAACCGACCGCGTCGACGACAGCTAAAGAGGGCGAGGCCAAACAGTCGTCGACTTCGTCTACCAAGCCAACACAATTCCTGAAACTCGGGTCTTTTAGCGGAAAGACGGACGTTGAAACATTCTTACGAAAATTCTCCGTGTGTGCCAGGAATAACAGATGGACGGACGAGGAGAGATTGAACCAATTAGTAGTCTCATTGGTTGAACCGGCGACTCATTTGCTGAGCGAGTCGAACGCAGATAGCCTGGACACTTGGACGGCTTTGGTCCAGCGACTTCGTGAACGATACGGCAACGCTGAACAACAAGCCCTGTTCCAAACGCAGCTAAGCACCAGGAAACAGAAAGTCGACGAGGACATGGGCGTCCTGGTGGACGACATCCGACGTCTCTCCATGCGAGCCTATCCGGGTTCCTCGACGGCTCACAGCGAAGCAATTGCTGTTCGGGCATTCTTGGATGCCCTGAGAGATAGAACGCTTGCTCTGAAAATCCGAGAGCGAGAACCGAGATCCCTCGACGAAGCCTACAAGGTAGCGATGCGATTGGACGGCTATCAGAAAGCAGAAGACGGTGGCCATGAGCAGCACGAACGACGGTATGGACGTGTTAACGCTGTCAGAGAAGAAGAAGAATCGGTGGTGGAGGCCCTGCTACACCGCATAGAACAGTTGGAGAAGCAAGCGAAACAATCGGTGCCGACGCCTCAGTACAGAGACAATAATCGCGGGTCATGGAGAGGCCAGAACGGGTCAACAAGAAACGAATGGTCGAACGCCAATGGAGGCAATGGACGGGGAACTCCACGGTGTTTCCTATGTCATCGGCTCGGTCATTTGAGCTCGGCCTGTAGAAGTCGACCACCGAGAGAAGTGGAAACGGAGGCAAGACCATCGCCGCGGAGATGCTTCGAATGTTCAGCAACGGACCATATAGCGCGCTTTTGTCCTCTTCGACAACAGCAGCAGGCTCCACCTAGCGACAACCTTGGACAACCTGTGGGCGATAACCACGACAACCCCAGCGTTGGTCGTGTGTTCGCTGTTCGGTCCGCTCCAGCGCCGAGCAGGGACCAGCGGAACGGGCAGAACCAGGAGCGTCGGTCGCGGAGGTCGCCATCATCGTCGAGGAGGCGAGACAGTGGTCGGAACTCACCAAGAGAGGAACGACGCTGTTTCTACTGTGACGACAGTTCGCACCTTTTGAGGAGCTGTCCGCTTCGCAATGGACCCCCTGAGGACCGGATCTGGAGGATGCTGGGAGAACCGACCGGACTTCGTCCGCCTGAAAACCTGACGTCGGCTGGGTAACTTTGCTGAATGACCGCTTAATTTGCGGCCATTTTGAATGCAGGAAGCTTCTGTAACACTGTTTTATTTTGATTTTGATGAATACATTTTTGATTTACATGTGGAAGGCTTTACATGTGTGTGTTACTGTGTAAATAACTGTATTCTTGCATCGTATGTTGTGCATAGTATTAATATTTGTATTGCATTGCCGACTGTCTGATTAATGTTTGCAATGGTGATATAGATTAGTATTGTATTGCATTTGCAATGAAGCGATGGACGATTTTATTATTGCCTCTGCTGTAGACAGAAAACTGGACTGTCATTGCCTGCATTGCGCTATATAAATATTGGTTTTACCTGTTGATATATATATAAGATTGCCTATTTTAGTTAAGGCCATTGATCACGATTATGTGACCTTGAACTTAGACTTGCAGTGAAATTAGCCATGATGATGTGATTATGTGATATTATGACCTGCGGTGAAATAGTAGGCCTATATGTTTCTGAGTTAACGCTCAGAGTCGAAATCTGCATTAGGCCTATGTCCTGCTTTATCTATAATCCGATTTATAAATAATAATTTTTAGAGATTTGTGCAGTTAAATTTTAATGCTCCTAATCTCTGTGGTAGAGTTTTTATATGCGTAACGATTGTCATCGCATATATATATATAATTGTATGGATGCATAACTGATGATTTAAAGAGGCGCTGAATGAATGCTTTAAGGCCCATGTTGCGCTTAACTGCAATCTGTCGGGATTAGGCTTATATATATATATAGTTTGCCGTGATGAGCCCATATAATTCTGAGGATTTGAAGACAAATTTCGGCATTTTATATCAATTAAAATGTAGGCCTACATGTTTTAATAGCCTAACGCTGAGGAATAGGCGATAATTTAGTTATGCTGTGTAATCTTTGCATTAGGCCTAGTTTTGCGGTTTTGCCTGATTCCGCCTGCAATGGAATTATATGGTTAAACTGCGAGGCCTAATAATATTAATTAGGGCTAGAAATAATAATAATAATTAGGATCCTTTTTATGTATACTGAAAAAGGCTGGCCGTTCAATTTCCTATTTGAGCTATAGGCAAAACGTGCCGTGTAAGCTTTATCGATAATTCTAGCTTAAAAAGGTTTTGCTAAGTTTTGTTGATTGACCTAGTTTTGAGGCCTAGTTTTGCAATGTCACTGATGTGAGTGTTTGCTGGTCGTGTTCAGTTCCCACGACTCCTACAGCTGCAATTGTAGAGAGAGGGGAGGAACGAGGCGACACATTAAAGGCGCCCGCGATCGTCTTTGGCCTTGATTTATCAGTGTATATAAGGTCACTTTGAATGGCCAGGTTATTGGTTGATTCAACGTAAAGAAGTCAGCGGAAATATAATTTTGTATTGTTACCTAGGAGGGTAATGTAAGTTTTTAATGCATGCTTGGGATACCGATTAATGCATATCATAATTTTATGAGCGCTAATTAGGCCTAATTTTGTGCAGGTCAGCGCGACCTTAGTCGTACGATGCACTTTAACCTACATGTAAAAGGATCATGTTTGTTGCCTAATTCTCACGGCCAGACGCACGCTGTAGATGCACTGCGGGGGGGAATAGAGACACAGGAGTCGACGCATCAAAGAGCGGCGATTAATTAGCAATCGTTGTTTCCCAGGCGCGTGGGTGGTCCCGTTAGTCTCCGCTGCATCACTGATAGAATGAAGGAAAGATAATAGGCCTTAATGCTAGGCAATGATGCATAAGGATTTATAGTAGACTAAAGTGGCCTAACGTTGATTTGCGCTTTAGACTAAGATCTCATATTAAAATCATGATAATCCTTTTAGGCCTAGGATTTTTACGATTATACAATGTGACTGTTTTGTAACGTTAATTGCAATAATATGTTACGTTAGCCTATGTTTAAATGGCCTATTTTAATTCTGTGCATAATCGGTTGCATTTTTAATAATTAAGTAGGCCTTCTGAAAGATGTTGGGAAGGGAGCGGCTTATTAAGCTGAAGTTAGGCTTGGTCTCTTACGGTAAGCTTTGATGGGGAGCCTACGGATAGTTATAATGAGCATTGGCCTTTGGAGACTTAAGCTGTGTGTGTAGTCTCAGGTAATTTGCTATGATAGCACCGTTGTTAATGGGATTAGAGACTTAGGTTTAACTGCTTAGATGAGTCTTTAAATGTAGACGTTTGCCTACAGTGAAATGCCTAAAGAAGTCTCGATGGTAAAGGCCATGGGTGGCCTATTAATCGGATGACCTGTTGTAAAGGTAACGAAGGTCTAGTGGTTATTGTGACTGTGTCGTGGGTTCTTAAGTCAATGTTTGCCGTAGGATTCTTGGTACATAACTGAACTGAAGGAAGCCTTTATATACTTTCTATATATATAAATGCTTTTGAGCTTCACTGAACGCTTAGCGATGGAGCTATATAAATATTATAATAATAAGTATTTCTTTCGCTTGAATTGACAGTCGACGCTAAAATGTGAACTTTGTGATGCTTACGTTGATGACTGTTCATTGCATATATTTTTTAATTCTTGCATTTGAATCATTGATGTAAAAATTGGAGTATGGCCTTACTAACATTTCAGGATCCATTTTTCCAATTAAACGGATCCTGAAATCAGGGAGGGCCGAGAATAGTGTAGCGATCGTATAACTACGCTACGGGTCGCTAATATTATTTTATTTAATTTTAGATCGATTATGGGGTTTCAGGGATCTGATATATTTGTTTTATTTCTGTATTTTTGAGCTGCCTTGTGTGACCTATATTTTAATGTTGATTTGCGCTTGACGCGGGTCACAGCGACCGCTGACGTAGGCAGCAGTCGTTGCTGTTTCATTACTTGGTATATTTTCACACGCTCTTCAAAGGCCGCGCCGCTTGCAGTCGATGAGGGTAATTAAACTTTCGCACGCTCTCTGAGGTGGTCTGATGATCAGAGTGAGCGAGGAAGACAGCCAGCCAGACAAGCACAGGCAGGGACACGGATTGAGAAGGAAACACTGTAGGCGTGTGTGTTAAAATAGCAGCGTTTTCACAGGGTTAAACTGGTGCATTTGGTGCCTACGTGATCAGCGGCAGATGGCGCCTTTCTGAAGGAGAGATAGAAGGAGAAAGATAGTGAGCTACAGACAGACGCAGAGATACACAGGAGAGGACGCACGTGGCAGCTGATTCTTGCCGCCTTGAGACAGCTGCACAGCTGCTGGTTCGGCGCGCTCGGCTCTTCAGCTGCGCATGCGTAGTAGAGGGACGCTCTCCTTGTCAGGCAGTAATAAAAGAGCAGCGCAACGCTGAGATGCACTAGTTGCGCACAGGATTTCAAGGACAGCGGATATATCGTCAGTTGCGCACAGGATCTCAGGGCGGTCGGATGTATTGCGGCGGTTGGTAGTTTTAGGCTCGATCAAGTTGGTGAAGTATGGCCAGGATAAGCGCCTGCTTGCACTAGTTGCGCATACACGGATTCTGTCGGCGATTCATTCTCTCTCGACATGGAGTCGATTAAATAAAAGAGTTTGTTTGTTGCGAGAAATACATCAGCGTCGCTGCAAGTTTTGTCTTCGCTCTCGCTTCGGATATATTCCTGGATTACTAATTCAAGGCCTCTCTTCGCCCTGTCACACGGAGTGATTTATCGTGGGCTTCGAATCGTCAGCGCTCTGCTCTCGTTCTTCGAAATTGTGTTGCGAAGCGGTTGTTCGTATGGTTGCCTAAGGGCGTCTTTCTCAAACGGCTTGGATAAATAGCCGAAATTGTTGTTCATTGCGAGAAATCAGCATCGGATTTAGCTGATCTTTTCGGGCGTTTCAAACTCGACGCCTTTCTGTGTGTGTGTCGTCGCATCTCTTGGATATCGTCTTCGTCGCTGTTCTTCGCACACGATCGGCTTTGTCCCTTGTCTTCGGACATAAGGTACGCTTTATTGGGGAATTAATACGATCGGTTATTAAGACATTTTGGGCTGAACTGAAATTGGCTGTGGGACTTGAGAGTCAATCGGGATTTAATTTAGGCATACTCCGGTTGATAGGTGTTTGCATTGAATTGTTGCATTTGATTTTCATTGAATGTCTTTACAAAGGATAGGAACTGATAATTGAACTTACTGACTTTTATGTTTGATTGCTTTGAACATAATTGATGTCAATTGAAGATTCAATTGATTGGGAATAATAAGAAATATTAATAAAACTACTGACTTTGATCATTGATGGCATTGAATGCAACTGACGTTGAATGAATACTTGATTGATTGTGAGCTCTAAAGATAGAAGTCATTTCTATAGCGCTATGGAGGAGTCTAGGCCAGTCACCCCTGCTCAGCCTTCACGGCCCCCCTCCTCTATGGAAATTGTCTTAGAAGCAATCCAGACTAATGCTAAGACTACGCAAGATGCGATTGCCTCAGTAGAATTAAATGTCTTGGCGGTGCAGTCCAATGTCGAAGATGCCATTTCATCGGTGCAATTAAATGTAAGAGAAGAGATCTCGGCTGTAAGAGATAATGTCAGGGAAGCGCTGACGGAAGTTGTATCACGATTGGAAAGGCTAGAGGCATCGCCGGTACCCAAGCCTGCTGTGGATTTGAACCCTGGTTACCTCACCGCTATTACCACTGCGGACGCGCCATACCACTCGACCATCGGCCTGGAAGAAACTTTGGGTGCTAGGCCCAAAGATTTCACGCAACCTGGTATATTGCGAAGAAGTGATAGATTGGCTAGTAGGCCGCCAATTTCATATAGGGAGTCCGGCAGTCGAAATAACTGGCCGCCTTTCCATCGTTGGGATTCGAACCCGGAAGTCACCTCATCCTGTCCTCCCTCTATCTCTAGAGCTCGTCCACAGCAGCACGCGGTCCCATCAGGCGAGGATCCGGAAGTGGCGACTCCGGGGAGGCCGATAGGGGCGGGCGTTACATAAGTAGGTGTAAGTGATGTAGGCTATAGATGTTTCGGCTATTCGCTTGACGTTCTACACAATTAGGTCTATACATCCATTCACATATTGTAGCTAGGTAGGCTATCCAGCTTGATTACTCCTACATCATGCTCCAGGCTACGATAATTCCTAAGGTGATACCTGCAACATTTCTGTAAGATTGACCTAATTTAAGGGAGCCATAATTTATATTAAATCCATTACGATGGATCACTGCGCAAAACCTGCTCTCAGTAGATCTACCTTTTGCTCGATCGTAAATCCACTATGCAGAACCGTGTCCTTTCGGTGGTAGGACCTTCAGCCTGCCTTTGTCGCTCCGTTCCCTTTCTAGAATTTCTTCTCCGGCATTTCTCTCTCACTTAAGACAGTTTTAATTGTCCGCGCTGGGTCGGGAGCGCCTCTTTTTGGTCTCCTTAAAGAGGCGCTATGCAGATGCACTCAATGAATGAATGAATGAATGAATGAATGAATGAATGAATGAATGAATGAATGAATGAATGAATGAATGAATGAATGAACGAACGAATGAACGAATGAATGAATGAATAAATGAATAAATAAATGAATGAATGAATGAATGAATGAATGAATGAATGAATGACATTCTGTTGCTAACCTAATCATAAGCTATTTCAAGCTGTAGGATACTTAAGTTGCACAATAGAGCCTATGTGACGAAAATGGAAGGCGTCTGTTTCTTTAATTGCGTACGTCAGTCAGGCTTCTATTATGTATGTTACGTCAGGATTAAAAGAAAGATCGATTGTGTTACGGAAAGCTGCTGCATTATAATAGCGCTGAATTGAAAAAGCCGGGCGTTGGAAACCGGTTCCGTATACATAAAATTATCTTCGTTATTAAACCCCGAGTGACAAGTCGCATTCAGTGGTAGCAGCTAGGTCTCCCGTAGGATGTAGCCTACATAACGAGAGGTACAGTGCATGCTAAGACACTGTCTACTCAGTTGTAGGTCCCTCTGTTTGTAGTAGTCTCCCGTTTGAGATACGTCTGTTACCTAAGAATCTCATCAACGTTTTACAGGTTCCTTAAGATCTAGGCCTATTCACTGTGGTTAGCCTAGGAGCACCTCCGAGTAGACTTCTTGAAGAGGCGCCATAGAGATTCTTGACTGAATGAATTGCATTTCGCGTCGAAGTGCTCTAGAGAAACCAAGTGGTCGGGTAATGGACATTTTAAGACGTTGGATGGTCACACCGTGCTCTACTCAGGTAGGCCTACACCTGGACGGGAACATCATGGAGTGGCAATCTGGATAAACAAGAACACCGCCTCATGCTTGGCATCATACAACACAATAAGCAACAGAGTAATATCGTCCACGTTTGCATCAAAACCGAGAGACATGACAATAATCCAGTGTTACGCGCCAACTGCTGACAAACAAGACGAAGAAATCGAACAATTCTACCGAGACCTGGATCGCGCAATCTCAGAGGTTCCCAAGCGAAACATACTTCTGATCACAGGAGATTTCAACGCCAGAGTAGGAGAAGACGCAACTGAGACCGACGTCCTTGGGAAATATGGACACGGGAATAGAAACGATAGAGGACAGATTTTGGTGGATTTCTGCGCGGAACACGGACTAGTTATCACCAATACTCTCTTCCGTCTGCACAACAGACACAGATATACATGGAAGAGTCCAAATGGATTCACTAGAACACAAATAGACTACATACTGATCAGCAAACAGTGGAAACAATCGGTCAACAATGCACGCGTATGCCTCAACGCAGATTGCGATTCCGACCACAACCTGGTGATTCTGACGATGAAACTGAGATTTAAAAAGAAGCGAGCGAATAAACCGTTACTCTTGGATCTTGAGAAACTCAAAAATAGCCAGGTTGGGCAACAATACCAACTGGAAGTGACGAACAGATTCGAAGTATTGGAAGGAATGGACGAATCGAGAACTCCAGATGAATTATGGCGCCAATTGAAGGAAGTCACCTTGGGTGCTGCAAAGGCGACAATACTAAGGGATCACCATAAACGCAAGAACTGGATTTCCAGCGACACATTTGAATGGATTGGAAAGAAACGCAAGGCCAAAACAAAATCCCCCACAGAATACAAAAAACTAAGAAGTGAGGTACAGAAAAGACTGCGGTGGGATAAACAGGAAGAGCTTGAGACATTGTGTAGCGAATTAGAGGAAAACGCGAAAAAGGGTAATAGTAGACCAGTCTTTCAAACAGTGAAGCAGCTTACGGGATCGTTCGTCCCTCGTACCACGGCCATCAGGGATGCCTTCGGCAAGAAAATTGTCGAACCAGAGAGAGTGAATCAAAGATGGAAAGAATACTGCGAGGAACTATACATCGAAGAAGACGAGCACGTAGAGATTGACATCCAAGAAAGGGAACCACCACCGCTGAAGGAAGAGATCAGGCGTGCAGTAATGAAGTCGGCGTCACGAAAGGCACCAGGTCCGGATGACGTGGCAGCTGAATTACTGAGGTTTGGAGGAGAGATGACAGTGACCAAACTACATGAGATATGTACGGAGGTGTGGAAGACCGGAGTATGGCCGGAAGAATGGACTCAATCAACATTCATCCCACTTCCCAAGAAGGGTGACCCGCTCCAGTGTGACAATTACAGAACCATCGCACTGGTCTCGCACGCAAGCAAAATTTTGCTGCGCGTTATGCTAGACCGCATGCAAAACAAGCTCGAAATGGAGATTGCCCAGGAACAAGCGGGCTTTAGACCAAGAAGAGGTACAAGAGACCAGATTGTGAACCTCAGGATCATAATAGAGAAAGCAAGAGAAAGAAATCAACCACTCTACTTTTGTTTCATTTACTTTACTAAGGCCTTTGATAGGGTCCGACACGATCAGCTATGGCTGACCATGCTCGAAATGGGCTTTCCACCTCATCTAGTCCAGCTGCTAAGAAATTTGTACAGACAACAACGGGCAAATGTCAGAACAGACGACCACACTTCGGCATGGTTCAAGGTTAAAAAAGGTGTTCGACAGGGCTGCAACCTCTCCCCATGTCTGTTTAACATTTTAGCAGAACAAATCATGCGAAAGGCACTAGCAGGTTTCGCCGGTGGATTCAGGATTGGCGGAAGAACCATTAACAATCTGAGATATGCAGACGATATCGTCCTACTGGCCACAACACCAGAAGAACTGCAAGAACTAGTGAAACAAGTCGCAAGTGCTGCAGAAGAATATGGCATGTCGATCAACGTAGCAAAGACGAAAGTTATGACGAATACTGAGGAGGTGCTCGAAACGGTGGTGGGCACGGAAAAACTAGAACAAGTGAACTCCTTTGTATATTTAGGGAGCAGGATAGCAAAAGATGGGAATTGTGTGAATGAAGTTAAATCAAGGCTAGCCATGGGGATGACTGTCATGACCAAATTGACGAAGATTTGGAAGAACAAATCAATCAGCATCGACACCAAATTGCGGTTGATGAAGGCTTTGGTGTGGCCAGTAGCGACGTATGGATGCGAAGCATGGACTCTGAAGAAGGATGAAGAAAAGCGAATTCAAGCATTTGAGAACAAGTGTATCAGAAAGCTGATGAGAATTCCATGGACAAAAATGATGACCAACGAACAAGTGTATATGTCAGCGGGAGCCAGACGAGGACTATTGGCCCACACCAAAATTCGAAAACTTCGATATTTTGGTCATAGCATGAGACAGCAAAACGATAGCATCGAAAGCAGCATCATGACGGGTTTTGTGGAAGGGAACCGAGGACGAGGAAGGCCGAGGTTATCTTGGATCGACAACGTTCTGAACTGGACAGGACTTGTAGGCTCTGACTTAATGAGCGCGACAAGGGACAGAAGACTCTGGGCATTAAAGATCCATTCATGTAGCCAACCGTCGCGATGCGACGATGGCGACATGACATGACATGACATGCTCTAGAGAGACAGAAAACCTCCAGCGTGAACCTATAGGTCTGTAGGTTGTATATGACTGTCACGATAGCTTTCGAAATGAAGTTTCGTCCTCATAAAAAAAATTGTAATCGACTATTTTGCACCGCATAATAATAAACTTATTAATTTAACCAATAAGACAATTTTGCTTAATGCAAAACAATGGTGAAGAGACTAAATTATGACGTCATTTTCGTTACCTTGGAGACCGATTGTATACACCTCTTTTTATTATATTATCCTCATTAATAAACGCGACGTCATCTGCACCTATGGTGATTTTTAACCTACAAGATGATTGAGGAATGGGTGTCACGTGATCTGCATCCACTGGCAACGATTCTGTTGAGCGGTCCAATGATAGGACAGATTGTCAGTTGAAGGTCATAAGTACCAGACGGGTGACCGGCTTGGCTGTAAGAAAGCTCGAATCGACACTCCGCTGAAGTTCAACCGTCGTCATGGTTTGTATTAGACTGCTAGAATAGACTTAACATTGCATAATAATAGCTAAAAATAGAGAGCATTTGCATTTATAGCTAAAAATAGACAATATTGCGTAATAGCTAAAAATAAACTTGACGTTGCCTAGTAACCAAAACAGACAATATTGCATGACGTTGAATTACTGCAACAACATAGCCAGGATGTCGAGCAGATCTGGGTGGTTCTATCGAGAGAGACTACGGTCCATGATAGGGTCCTTACAGCCCCCATTGAATCTGCGAGGACATGTCCGATGTCTATCTTGTCGTCTTCAAACGCAATGTCTAGATTAGGCAACACAGGTTCGGTAGTTCTACCCGCTCGTGTGGAGCAGAATTGTGGCATGCAAGTTCTCCATTTTGTTGCTACTAGAGCAGACAACATTACGTGCAAATGTATGTGCTTGAATTGACGCACGGAGGCTGCCAGTCTGTGAGGACATAGGGACACGGTGTCGGGTAGAAGCGGACCTCAATTGTAACATCTCGTGTTCACCTAGGCCGAGGTCTGTACTGGTCACGTAACACCTTGGTCTATAATGCCTGTCTCAATGTTCTCTGTGCACAGCTCTAAGTTTTTGTCTGATAAATAAAACAGGACGTGAGCCGTAGAAGGCCCACTTGTTATAGTAATTGGTAGCTGTTGTAATTAGTAATTATTGTGTTTTTTATAATTCAGTTCTGCCGTCTTTTTCTCTCTGCACCTGTTATTCAGCCTGTCTCCATGCCTACGCTTACGCCTACGCCTACGCCTACGCTTACGCCTCAGCCTACGCATACGCCTCTGCCTCTGCCTCTGCCGCTGCCTCTGCCTCTGCCGCTGCCTCTGCCTCAGCCTACGTCTACACCTACTCCTCTGCCTCAGCCTCTGCCTCAGCCTCAGCCTCAGCCTCAGCCTCAGCCTACGCCTCAGCCTACGCCTCTGCCTACGCCTCAGCCTACGCCTCTGCCTCTGCCTCTGCCTCAGCCTACGCCTCTGCCTCTGCCTCTGCCTCTGCCTCTGCCTCTGCCTCTGCCTCTGCCTCTGCCTCTGCCTCTGCCTCTGCCTCTGCCTCTGCCTCTGCCTCTGCCTCTGCCTCAGCCTACGTCTACACCTACGCCTCTGCCTACGCCTCTGCCTCTGCCGCTGCCTCTAGATCTGTCTCAGCCTACGCCTCTGCCTCTGCCTCTGCCTCTGCCTCAGCCTACGCCTCTGTCTCAGCCTACGCCTCGGCCTCTGCCTCTGCCTCTGCCTCTGCCTCTGCCTCTGCCTCTGCCTCTGCCTCTGCCTCTGCCTCTGCCTCTGCCTCTGCCTCTGCCTCTGCCTCTGCCTCTGCCTCTGCCTCTGCCTCTGCCTCTGCCTCTGCCTCTGCCTCAGCCTACGTCTACACCTACGCCTCTGCCTACGCCTCTGCCTCTGCCGCTGCCTCTAGATCTGTCTCAGCCTACGCCTCTGCCTCTGCCTCTGCCTCTGCCTCAGCCTACGTCTACACCTACGCCTCTGCCTACGCCTCTGCCTCTGCCGCTGCCTCTGCCTCAGCCTACGCCTCTGGCTAGGCCTCTGTCTCAGCCTACGCCTCTGCCTCGGCCTCAGCCTACGCCTCTGGCTAGGCCTCTGTCTCAGCCTACGCCTCTGCCTCTGCCTCTGCCTCAGCCTACGTCTACGCCTACGCCTCTGCCTACGCCTCTGCCTCTGCCGCTGCCTCTGTCTCAGCCTACGCCTCTGGCTAGGCCTCTGTCTCAGCCTACGCCTCTGCCTCTGCCTCTGCCTCAGCCTACGTCTACACCTACGCCTCTGCCTACGCCTCTGCCTCTGCCGCTGCCTCTGCCTCAGCCTACGCCTCTGGCTAGGCCTCTGTCTCAGCCTACGCCTCTGCCTCTGCCTCTGCCTCAGCCTACGCCTCTGCCTCTGCCTCTGCCTCTGCCTCTGTCTCAGCCTACGCCTCTGCCTCTGCCTCTGCCTCTGCCTCTGCCTCTGCCTCTGCCTCTGCCTCAGCCTACGTCTACACCTACGCCTCTGCCTACGCCTCTGCCTCTGCCGCTGCCTCTGCCTCAGCCTACGCCTCTGGCTAGGCCTCTGTCTCAGCCTACGCCTCGGCCTCTGCCTCTGCCTCAGCCTACGCCTCTGCCTCTGCCTCTGCCTCTGCCTCTGCCTCTGCCTCTGCCTCTGCCTCAGCCTACGTCTACACCTACGCCTCTGCCTACGCCTCTGCCTCTGCCGCTGCCTCTGCCTCAGCCTACGCCTCTGGCTAGGCCTCTGTCCCAGCCTACGCCTCTGCCTCTGCCTCTGCCTCAGCCTACGTCTACACCTACGCCTCTGCCTACGCCTCTGCCTCTGCCGCTGCCTCTGCCTCAGCCTACGCCTCTGGCTAGGCCTCTGTCTCAGCCTACACCTCTGCCTCTGCCTCAGCCAGGCTGAGTCAGCCTACGTCTACACCTACGCCTCTGCCTACGCCTCTGCCTCTGCCGCTGCCTCTGCCTCTGCCTCAGCCTACGCCTACACCTCTGCCTCTTCCTCTGCCTCAGCCTCAGCCTAAGCCTACGCCTACACCTCTGCCTCTTCCTCTGCCTCTTCCACTGCCTCTGCCTCCCACACTATTTCTCACATATCTCAGTCTCCTATCTCTCGTCTATCCCCACACTGTTTCTCCAGTGTCTCTCTCATATATCTCACTCCCTGTGCCTCCTATCTCCTTCTTCTATCTCACACTCTTTCTGTCTCCTGTCTCTCTCCTAAATATTTCACGCTCAGTCCTCTATCTCTCTCAAGTATCACTCACTATCTGTCTGCCATCTCTCTCCTAGCTCATTCACTCTGTCTTCTTTCTCTCGCCTATCTCTCTCTTTCTCTCAAGTATCCCTCACTATCTTTCTGTCCTGTCTCTCCTATCACATTCCTATCTTTATCCAATCTCAAACACCTTTTTCTACCTCCTCTCTCTCTCTCATCTCTCTCCTCTCTCTCTCTCGTCTCTCCTCTCTCTCTCTCTCTCTCTCACTCACTATCTGTCCGCCATCTCTCTCCTTTCTCACACCTCCTCTGTCTTCTGCAGTCTTTATCTCCAATCTCTCTATGTCTTATCTCTGTCTCCCCTTGTCCCAAACTCTCTTCTGTCCTCGTCTCTCACTGTCTTTCTCCTATCCCATTCTCTCTCTCTCTCTCTCCTCTCTCCTCTCTCTCTCTCTCTCATCTCTCTCTCTCTCCTCTCTCTCTCTCTCTCTCTCTCTCTCCTATATTTAACTCTCTCTCTCTCTCTCTCTCTCATCTCTCTCTCTCTCTCTCTCTCTCTCTCTCTCTCTCTCTCTCTCTCTTCTATATTATATCTCTCTCTCTCTCTCTCTCTCTCTCTCTCTCTCTCTCATCTCTCTCTCTCTCTCTCTCTCTCTCTCTCTCTCTCTCTCTCTCTCTCTCTCTCTCTCTCTCTCTCTCTCTCTCTCTCTCTGTCTCCTACCTCTATCCGATTTCACTTTCTCTGTCTTCTATCTCTCCCTATCTCACACTCGCTCTGTCTCTCATCTCTCTCCAATTTCATTCTCTCTGTACCTATTTCTACCTTATCTCATTCTCTGTCTCCTATCTCCCACCCTCTGTCTTCTATCTCTGTTGAATTTCACTGTCTCTTACCTATCTTCTATCTCACTCTCGCTGATTTCTCTCCCATCTGTCGTTGTAGTCTTCTACCTCACTCTCCTACCTCATTCGCTGCATGTGTCTCCTGTCTCCATCTCGTAATTCACTGTCTTGTATAGCTCTGTCTCCTATTTTATTCCACCTGTCTCCTATAAGCTTATCTCTGTTATTTCAATCTCTCTGTCGTATCGCTTTCTGTCCTCTTGTCCCTTTTCCCTTGTCATCGCTGTAGAGTATACAATAAGTCAGGAACTGTATACCCTACAAGCACTTATAAGATGCTATAAGCTAGATGATGGTTAGATGCCCGCTGACCTATAGTCTAGGTTGATCCCCCAGGAACTACTGCAGTAAAATGATCATGGCAGTTGTTATTGCAGGCCACCATACCGTGCATTCAAAAATTGACTCTTTGTTTTTTCTTGTTTTTCAGTAACTACTATAATAATTTATCCCGTAACCGAAAACGCACAGTAATTTGTCAAGCCGTAGTAGATTAATTGCTTTTATATAGGCATGCGAAATGGAGTCGTAGTTAGTTGGCGATGAAAGACTTCTTTGCTGAAGCATTTGAAACGACTCTGTTTTGAATGAGAAACGTCAAGAGCAGAATTTAAATGGTTTCCTTTGATAAATATAAAGTACGGTCAATTACCCAAACACACATAAGCGCGCATACGCATAAGCGTTATTAAGCACACACGCGCGCACATATTTACGCATATATACTGTATTAATATGCCCCTATAATAGACTCCATCTCGCACCGATGACCTCCTGGCTATAATAGATATCGTTTCCAGTGATTTAACTGTTGCATATATAGTGCCCGAATCGTCAGTATAGGTACTGCGAGTGAGAGAGACACTGACGCTTGAGCTTGAAGAGAAGAAACTGCCATCATGTCGCCATTTAGCTGCCTTGGTACTTGTCCCATAATTATGTTTGTTTGTTTATTTGCATGCGCACTTGTTATAGCGCCCCTTCAAGATCACTACTCAGAGGCGCTCTCGACTACAGCGCGGACACTGCATCGGAGTTTCACGCCGAAGCGTTGAGCAATTGCGAGTGAAGGACTTGCCCTTACGCGTCGAGTTAAGGTGGATTCGAATATGATGCATGATATGCTTATACGGTGTAGCCTATATAATATAATATTATTGTCGCACAATTCCTGCATAATAATTATATTCAATTCCCGGCTGTCAGTTGTGGTATTCGATTGCTTATAATATATACCAACTCGAGCTTTCAATATAATTAAGATATAATCTTTCACTGGGCATAGTGCATACCCTATCCATATATGCATAGGTCTATAACCATGCATAACATAGCAATACTCTATATTGCACAGACATATTATTTGGTTAAATAAGAGCTTGGCTGCTTGGCAGCGATATTAAAATCGTGTCATCATTCATCATGTGACCAGCAATATGAAAATGTCAATATTTGGAGAAAAAATATAACAATGCAATTCAAGATCCGTATTTTAGGCTAGCCTATTACTTACTACTATAGTTCTTTTAATTTTACCTAAATTTGCACGTTTGCACTTCAAAGTATAGCCTAATAAATGCATTTCTTTATTTTCCTTCATCGGGGTCATGTAGGCCTAAACTTATTTGTTTTCAAGCAATTTCTTTTAAACCGCCTGCATAGTTTAATTTCGAACTGAAACATTTCTTCCATCTCAAGGCTCGGCTCCTCCAGCCATGCACAATCCAGGTTCGAACTGCCAAAACAGAGACTTTGACCATATGGACGTCGCGGATCACCTTAATCAGTCGACTCCATCTCGCACCGATGACCTCGTGGTCGTACCATGTGTTTGGGGCATCCTGGTCTTGGTCGGCGTCATCGGGAACCTGAGCGTTGTCTACGTCATGATACGTCACGGCGACAGGAACGCAACAAACTACTACGTCATCAATCTTGCGCTGACGGATCTTGCGTTCACCGTCATCGTCATACCGTTGACGATGATTCATTACGTCTCCCAGTCGTGGATCTTGGGATTGTTCGCATGCAGATTTCTCATGTACACGACTTATGTGAGTTGAATTATTATTTTACATGACATTGTAGTCATCGAAGGCTTTATCTGAATCTCTCGAGAGCGTATATGAAGCCAGCCAGTGGCGTAGCCAGGAATTTATGGTGGGGTTTGGGGGATTTTATGGCCTGGCCGGATGCCCTTCCTAACCTAACACCAACCCAGCAGTATTACAGTAAATAAAAGGGGAATAAAGTAACAAAGGGAATAAAGTAAGAAAAACAATTGTTACTACAAGCAATTGTTTTCTTTTATTATTTAAGTGGACAAATAATCTTTTAAAAACTTTTTTATAAGCCAATAGGGGGTTTTAACCCAGAACCCCCTTGGCTACGCCACTGAAACCTGCTCCAGCACTCGACCAGTAGTTATATGAGACATGTTAACCGCCTGTCATTTGTTAAAAAGGAAAAAAATTAGCACAAATCATATGAACTCTACTGCACGATAGTCTACTCTATAGGATACACACATAGGTCCTAATACCATGAAAGCCAAGAAAATGCGCTTTACAAGATAATTCAAGACAATTATGAATTGATTGGGAGTGCAAGAATTGGGCCTGTCATAATGACGTAGGCCCATGTAAGAGCACAGACAATATTATTGTGTAACTGCATACCTTGCTTAATGCACGGTAGAACGTGTTTCGTTGGCGCTTGATTTCTAAACTATAATATGAAACCTTTCATCACCTTTGTAGGTCTTGCTGTTTGCAACATGTTTGACCTTGACGGCGATGACCTTGGATCGTTACTTTAGCATTCTCTACCCCATCAAATCACTTCCCCATCGAACACCGAGGGTCGCCCTGGTCGTCAGTGCCATCAGCTGGATCGGTCAGTGTCAAATACTCAGCTAATCAAGTGTATACTTGCATATACTGTAGTGTATAGCCTACGTTTATTCTATTCGATTCCATTCTATCTTTGGACTTGAAACGCGCTTCTCATATTACAATCTAATCAGAGGCGCTTCCAGTGCGAAAAAAGTAAAGTCTTACGCAACAGGCAGAAACATCAGTATATAACCAAGATTAAGGATCTCAGCATGAGTTATTTAAGGAAGGTCATTCTAGAGTAATGGAGGAAGCGAAACTGCATGAAAAACCCGCGTTGGAACCGCCCGTCCCCCCTCCCGAGACAAAGAAAAACAAAGGGGCTAAGAATGCCTGTGAAGATCGGCACAATAATGGGACTGCATATGCTGTGCTACACATCTGTGGGTTCTTCCGAGCACGGGCGACCGCAGATATTTGTTTAAGAACGGCAAAACGGTCAAGGTTAAAGTTTTTAAAGTGCATGACGAATGCAAAGCAGGTTGGCCCATCTGTAATTAATTAAAGACATGGGTAATTTTATAACAGAGGCTTATAAATGTATCTCAGCTTCACTTTGTTTATCATTAGTCTTTTAGTGCAAAGAAATTAGCATTAAAAACAGGAGCAGTTACAAAATAGGTATCAATTTCCCAGAAAGGGCAAGTGACCCTCCTGCCACTATATGTACACTTGTTCAGGGGGTCATAGGCTACTTCTTAGTCCGAACGCTACTCGCTTCCCTAACTAACCCACCGAATAAGGTTCTCTTTAATTTCAGTTTCTCTTGTTCTGAGTACTCCGTTTGCCCTCTACCATGACCTGGTGACCGTTGACTACTATGGACCTCGTTGCCAGGAAACGTGGACGAGCGATGCCATTGGTCAGACAGCTGCGGTCTACGTCATCTGCGTCACGTACGTCTTCCCGCTCGGTGTCATTGTCGTCTGCTACGCGAGAATCTTGCGCCATCTGTGGAAGAAACAAGCAGCTATAAACAAGGCCGCCACTTTGCAGAACATCGTAAGCAAAACAACGTATCTAAGCTATTTGCATTTGTTGAATTTAAGAATAGGTTTACATCTAATTTAGGGTTGAATAATGAGATTAGTTATATACCCCGAGGATGGCGGTACAATGTCAACAATAAAGCATTTTCAAAATGCAATGTTATTAAGAATAGGTTTACATCTAATTTAGGGTTGCATAATCAGACAATTATTCACCATCAACTGTCTATTTTAACATCAACAACCTGAGGGATGGGTGTCAGCTCATGGCTGCCGCAACTTTATTACATTATTATTACTAAACTTTATTATTACTTGTGTGCATTATTTTACATCTCTGACCTGTAGGCTGTAGCCTGGTACGGTTTGTCACATGGATTTGTCTTACTTTGAATTAAACGAATATCATCATCAGTACTGTTATGAACCCAAGGATGACGATACAATGCAACAATATTTAAACATTTTCAAAATGCAATGATTTTCTTATAAAATACATCTTCAAACCTACGCGTTGCTTTCGGTGCCATCATGAGATGATCTTTCTTAGATATCTAGGGCCTTTATCTATGTCATACTCGGGTTGACCCATCAGTTTTTACAGGCTTCTTAAAACCTATTTGTATCATCATGAATGAATGAATTACTACTAGCATATTACTGTGAAAAAATATTCTTTGCTTAAATTTAGTGGAAAACAACGTCACGTTGGCGTTCGATGATGTGCATTAATTAATACCTAATTAAGTTAATCATGAATTATTAATTAATCTTGTATAATAATTCAATAGACGACATCGAGTGGCATAGGACCGATTCCAGCGTTTCACCAGCTCCATTCGGTTGCGAGGCGACGCAAGGCAGCCAAGATGGTGGCCGTCATAGTGATTCTGTTCGCCGCCTTCTGGTTTCCAATCCACGCCTTCAAGATCTGGTTTCAGTTCGACAAGACCTTCCCACGGACGGAACTCACCTACATCTACAAGATCTTCGCCCACACTCTTTCCTACTCGAATTCCTGCGTCAACCCGTTCGTCTACTGTTTCCTTGGTGATGGATTTCGCAAGGCGCTCGCCAGGACCTGCCCCCGTCTCTTCGGGACGAACAAGGTCCACCCTATGTCTCTGCCCGCCATCAGCGGACCGAGTGCCGCCGGTCAGAGGCCGCAGTCCGGAGGGGAGTCCGCCGCTCTCAGGCGAGCGTGCAGCAGCTTTCCCGGCCGAACGTCGTCGCTTCGTCTACAGCGTGGAACCAGTCGCGTCGACCGCAAACCAGTGAAGCGGAGAACCAGTCTGATAGCGTCAAAAAGCGCAGATCAGGCAAATGATCTCCTCTAAAGCCGGTCTCTTGAAGTCAGAAATACATTGGATGACAATCATGCTGTGGAAGGTGAAAATGGACAAAAAGATTTTCAAAATAAAACGATAAACTATATACGAGGAAGAAGAACTTCAGATTTACAAAGTTAAGGACGCGAAAGAGGAAGAATAGAAACACATGCAGGTTCAGCTGACTAGAAATCAGTTTATTAGTCTGTAGGATATATACATATATATATATATTCGATGTAAAGAAATAAGTAGGCCTAAAGAAAAACAAGATGATAAAATAAGAGAAATAATATCAATGATTCAGCACAGTTGCCTTCGGTAATTATTTCTTATCCGTATACCAATTAGCCTAAATAATGGTGTTTGTTTGTGTTTTCTGTCTTTTAATTAGTCTCTAAGAGTCATCAGCCAGAACAGAAGTAGTTTACCGAGTAGCATTAAAATAATAATAATAATGCTAATAGTAGTAATTACGATAGGCTAATGATAATGATAGCAATTAATGGGATTAACGTTGAATGTAATCCTATACTTTGATGTCGCTGATAAATTATTTGCCATTTACGGTTCAGAAATAGAAACGAACCGTAATGAGATCACGTACACGTTAGAAATATTATTATTTGTCTTTAACAGATTTACACATGCATATATATATATATATAAACATAATATTATACATATACGATTGTACATAATTATATATATATCCATGTTCAAATTCATATACATATACAATTATACATATGCATATAGTTATACATTCTTCTTCATGTTCTCTGCCCCACGGCAGGTTCGAACTTCCGACGGCGCCACTCTTCCCGGTGTTGAGCCTCTTAGTTAGCATTATACATATACATATTATAATTATACATATCCATATTCATATACATATACATATACAAATTATACAAACACATACACATATACAAATATACATAGAATTATACATATGCATATTATAATTATACATATACATATTCATATAGAGCGCAATAGAGATGCTTTTAGAGGGACGCACTCAAGCCCGCATTAAGGCTAATGGGTGCTGTGAATATCTTCCAATGGTCCCCTTGTGAGAGCCCACCGGTCCACCACACACATATTTATTTATTACAGCGGACCCATGGAGAGATGGAGGTTATGTCCTAAATTTATGTCCTAAAAATTAACAGAAAGTCCATGTAACAAAGCTACAGCAAGTCAGAACCCCGTTTATTAACAAAGCCAAAGACGTAACAATACCCTAGTGTGTGTAGAACAAAGCGTGGATCGTCATATTATATACGGCATAGCATACGCATATTTGCCATTATCCTTACAACGTAATAATTATAGGCCTATATGCAATCATTGCAATGTCCCAATGTCATAGCTAATGACGTAACAAAAGTGTTGGTTAATGTTATAATAGTAGGCATAATATTTGCAATTATTCTAACAACGTAACACTAGAGGTTTACATAGCGAATGACGTACATGTAGGCTTAACAAAAGTGCCGTAGATCGAAACAATGTCGTCATACTAATATCCTACAGAGCCAATGTCATAGCAGCAGCGAAGTAAATGACGCAAAAAATTCCAAAACAAGGATCGAGCAGCCGTCACAATACGAATTGCACAGAACAAGTTGGCAATGGGCTAATGCAACATCATCGATCATGTACAAAAATTTGGCGATTAATTAACAGCGTCTTTAGAACAAAGATAATATTATGTCGTCACAATAAAATTTCATGTGTCCTTTTCTTGCGAATCTGTATGGCTGGGTCCGCAATTTTTTAAACTTCATCAGAGTCACCACATTTATTAACTCGGTCCTCTGCGGGCTACTCAAAGCTGGGGCCCCGGGTGCTGCAGGAGCCTTAGCATCCACCTTAATGCGGGCCTGGATGCAATGAAATAAAGAGAGGTAGAGTAGGTTAGGCTATACTTAAACAGTGTTTTCGTGTTGTGTACGTATTTGCATAGCGCTGCGTGCGCTTTTAATTACCGCAATTGTGTACGGCGACAATGAAATTAGATCCAATCTCTTCTCTAATTATAATCTCCGATGTCGACGATATGTTCAACGATATCTAGCGAATGATATAGATATAGTCTGCTCGAAAACACGCGATCCCTATAATTATCACCCGCAGTCGTGACAGCATGGCGTTAAACATCAGAGGTGTCTGACCGAAGGAAATTTCATCTGTTGCATTGAGTCGTGACATCACATCGACCAGGGTAACTGGAGCCGAGGTTATGCAGCGCATGCGTATGGTGTCGGACGTCAACATCCTGTACATAGTGTCGGAATGTAAGGCATTCAAATTATGAAATGTGAAGACACACTTAGGCCAAAGGGAAACTAACGGGAAATAGGTGCTGTGTTTACTTAGATTATAATATTCTTCCTTTTGACTCTTCAACCAGCCTTCCTTATTTCTGAAAGGCGCACGTCGAAACAGAAATCTGTTCCTGCATGGTAGGCTATTGTTGTTTGCAGACAAATACGTTAAGTACCATAGAGCTCGTTTGGATTTGTGATCGCCAGCTTAATAAACCTACGTGACACCCGATTACTAATACCAGATTAGCTTCCCGTCCCTTTAGATAGAATAATGGGCATTGACAAAATTCTATGGTAAATAGGCCTAAGTATAATTCTTTCGTGGATTGCTGTCATTATCGTCATGCGGGAGAGGCCTTGTCGAGTCTGACGGCTCATAGGCCTAAATGCAATATATACTCAGCATAGGCTACACAGTAACCCGAAGAAGCGAAAGGCAGGCCCCGATTATTAAGCTTATATCTTATTCGGTTAGCTTACTTTTAAATTCATGCTTATGTCGTACAGAAGACCAAGAAATATGATGCTGGACTACATGATGAATTAGACAAGCGGACGAGAAAATAAAGAAATCAAGGAAAATGCAAACAAGGGAGAAGAATAATTATTGATTAGCTTGATCCCAGAACCTGTCTACATAGGGCATAAAGTGAACTGTCGCATTTCCAGATTATGCGCATCCTGTAGCCTCGGAAAGACGGGAGTTATCTGAGTGGCGTGGAGCTGCTTAGGGATTTCGTTGCAGTTGGACGAGAGCGTTCTGAATAGCTTGGAGGTGGAACATCATAGTCTAATTGAGCGTGGATTACAGGTGTCAGGTCAGTACTGTTGAAGGCTTTACACTCAGTTTTAGGCCTAAATGAAGAAAGAGCCGAAATGATCGGTGATGGGATACGAGAAGCAAAGGTTTTGGTTAAAAAATATTACGCTCAAGTTGCTAAGAGGAAAATTGTAGTATATATAATATTTCGTTCTCTTCGCTCAGCTACAGTTCGTGTGTCCAAGGACGCCGCTAATCTGAATTTTGCGCTTCTCTATTCAGTTCCCTATAGCCTATGGAAAGCTCTATTACCTTGTCATCATCCTGTCCAGTAGCATCGTTCTTTGTCTTCCTTTAGTGTCTTCCCCCCACACATTCTCGAGCAACTCGATGATGTCCCTCATTATATTATATATAACTACTCATGATGTGACCAATCAATTTTCGCTGCCGTCCTCGTATTGTTCCCCAGTTTGGACCTTCCCCCCACCATTTGTAAGATTTCTTCATTTTTCTTGTACTATCTCATTCACTTCATCCAGCGTTTCTCCTACAATTTATGTTATGTATATAGATATTAAATGATAATGGGGAGGGTGGGCAGCCTTCAGGGGCTTCTATCCCTATACATGGCGGGCGCAGCTTGCGCCCAGTGAAAAATAGGGAGGAATCAGAAGACAGCCAAAATTCACGTCGGCTGGGGGGAAGGTCAGACATGGAGGGCTGCGTTCAATCACTAGGAGGAAGATCCCCCAGAAAATACTTCCCCTCCATATAGATTTGGACAAAATGGTAGGCCTAACAGTTTTTATCGAAATGTATTCACTTTATACACTTTGAGTTTTTAGTTAGGCTACTATCTGCATTTTTGAATTACATGAACTGCTATAACAGCTATAATATACCATAATAAAAAATCTCCTATTACATGATTATAATTATGTTTTTACTATTTTAATAAATAATACAATCATATTATAATTGAAAAAATAATGTTAATACAAATACTATTTTGCACAACTAAATGGCTTCTGTCCAATGTTATCTTTCAAATTTCAGACAGTCACAATTTGGTCCTTGAACACTTAGTAAAGCAACATCATTATTACGTGGGCTTACAATGTAGGACCTACAGTGTATTTTATTGCATTGCATTGTGCTCTAAAAATTTATGTAACTCCCTTCGAGTGCACAGTGATCAGAGGCGCAAAACTTATGGCTGCCCAATTTTGGCAGCAATTCCTCCACTGAAATAGTAGAGTAATTTTGCTAAGGGGACAGCTTAAAATGCTGAAATTGCAATGCGGAAATCGCAAAAATTTCTTATGGGGAGGGGCACATTCCCTCCCCCACACCAGGTCCCTTCTCGGCGCTACACATGCTTCGGCGATCGTCTGCTGGATGCTCGTTTGTCCCCCTCCAAACAAACCTTCATTCCCACACTATAGAGGAGGGCATGCGCTAGATTACATTATATTGCAAACATAGAGGAAGGTCGGTCCAGAAAAGGGGGGAAGAAGATGGATTGCGCCCGGTTGTTTAGGGGGGGATAGAAGCCCCTGGCAGCCTTGTCTCACTCCTTTTCCTATCTTTCTGGGGCGCTCCGATTACTCAGTACTTCCAAGGGTACTCAGTACTTCTCCTACATTTAAATGATTCAGCAAGTGACATTAATTTATGTAGCGCATTATGCGCATATACTTTTATGACCCTTGTGTATTCACGGTCGCCTGATCAACTAGAATTCCCTCTTTCTTCTGCGACACGTGCTACCCGTCGACCCGAAGCCCCCCCCCACCATTCTAGCAGATAGATAGAATGCGATAGACGCAGTGGCAGGGAAAGGGTCCACATAGAAACAGAGGGAAAGTGTCAGAGACTGAGAGTAGAAAAATACAGTATAGAGACAGTAAGAGATCTAGACTAAAACATGAACAGAGGAGGCGACAGAGATAGAGATACGGAGAGAGACCGAGACTGAGAGAGAAAGAGACAGACAGATACGGAAACAGAAATATAAACAGAGACAGAGAAAGAGAAACAAGGAGAGACAGAGACCTAGACAGAGACAGAAAGAGAGAGTGACAGAGACAGACAGAAAGAGCCGGGGGGAGACCGAGACTGAGAGATAGAAAGGGAGAGATAAAGAGATACAAGCGAGGCAAAGGTAAACGTAGGAAAAAGCTATCTCGGTTCCGAACAAGCGATCATGTCGACCAGTTATAACATGGATGAGTTTCTAAAAAAGGTTGTCGAGTAATATCTTGATTTCAATAAAACTCTTGCGTTGAAATTGAATTGAAATTGGCAACTGTAAAAGCTGTTGCGAAGAGCCATGTTTTTCATGACATAGCCTACTTACAAAATGACAAATGAGTTTGTCACGTGATATCGACGAGCTGTCAAAGTCACAATTGGACTTAATGTGACGAAGGTGCTAATCGGAATGTTAATAGCAGAAAGATTGGAGACTAAGGCATGCCCTTGGAAATAAAATCAAAGCCACAGCTTTTCTGACACATTCTTACTGATGAACAATTACACACACACGCGCGCGCGCACCCACACACACACGCACACACACACAAACACACAAACATACACACGCACACACACATATTCAGCATCACAGTTATATGGGGGCTCTGAATTACACAGAAGACAAGACAGAAAGAGTAACACAAACCTATACGACCGTGACCGTCGACCTCAACAATGTTTAGGGCACAGAAGCACGAGATTCAAGTGGACTGGTCAAAA
Source organism: Lumbricus terrestris (assembly GCA_949752735.1). NCBI lineage: Eukaryota > Metazoa > Annelida > Clitellata > Crassiclitellata > Lumbricidae > Lumbricus > Lumbricus terrestris. The sequence continues at coordinate 27,948,179 of OX457043.1, forward strand.
TGAATTTTGCAAAATTGCATCATTGGCGAGCATTTTATCAGCAATAAACAATCAAAGAGACATAAGTTAGTATCATTGCTGACTTAGCCTACAACAACTTCTATACACAAAAAATCATAAGTACGAGAAGCGTGGAGATCAAAGTCAAATTATCCAGAACACATAATTATATAGACCCATAATCATTCAGTTTGATATTGAATGCGAGTGAAACACGGTCTCAGCACAGACACGACAAGGTCAGCTTGTTTTTGCACATGAGATGAGATGCTAGAGAATTAAGGACGTTGCGTATCAGCATGCGACATGCATTATTACAACCGTTGATCAACGCAGGCCATTGCGCGTGACGCTCGCAACATCGTGCTGCAAATAATGAAATGTAAACTCAATTTCTGTGGACATAACAAGCTTAGCTTTAGGATGGATGACGATCAAACGAGTCGTATTTGCAATGATGGATGGTGTGGCCCATGCCTACATGAATAATTAGAGTCAGATCAAGACAAGAATTGAATTAAGCGAAAATGAAGCTGTAGATCTACACAGCTAAGCGTATTGGTATTCGGCACCGGGAAGACTAGGTAGAGAAATTCAGCGAAATGTGTATAACCTGCACCAACGATCTTTAAAAAATAAATTAATAATAAATAATAATAATAATAATATATTTTCTTTAATTAAACGCCTGCAAGACGCACTGCGCTTTACATTTACAAGTTATACAGTAGGCCTAATCTTAATTAAACTTAACTACTAACTGAACAGACAGCTTTGTAATTACACGGCGCCGATGGCAGCCTACAAAGCAAATCCGCCCAACGGGGGCTCGAACTCACTACATGTACCTCTCGCACTCTTGGCCAGCGTGTTATCCACTACTCTTCCGCCCCCTCCCCCCAAGAGAGGATTGATGTTAAAAATGTTGATGTAACGAATGAAATTCGTGACAGCATGACCGTGATGCCCCAAAATAATTTTAACTAGGCCCTATGTTTTTTAATTATCGTTAAGTTTCCTGGTGCATTACGACACTGCTTACAATCCTTAGTCTATGCACATTTTTCTTCTGTCGCCCTTGGAACAAAAATACTTAGGCCGAACCTGCTTTTAAGGAAAGTAGATAGTCGGTAATTATAAGATGGATATACAAGACGCCATTTAAAGCACTTTAGCTGAGTGCTGCATTTGTTGCACAGTCGTTTTACCACGGTCACGTCGTTGCAACGCTAATCGTTGGTGTCCGTTTAAGATCAAAGATGGTTTCCTGAAGACGCGGTTCTGTGATGTGGCGGCAGCGGCGCCAATGACCGCCTCGCTTACAGCATTGGCTGACGACGTATGCGACCAGCGTCAGAAGCAGTGATATTGTCAGCATCAGCAGCATCAGCAGCTGATAACCCATCCGTTGGTCATTGTGTGTCATCACTAGTTTCGTGCTGCACGTCGCCTTGGAAGAGGAATGTCAAAGATGAACGAAAGAATGTCCAGCAGATGTTTATTCCCCATTCTCTTCGTCGTCATGACGATTGTCCGTATGTATATATATAAGAATTATTATTGTCACGTTTGGATAAAATCTTATTCATTCGCCCACAATTACTTAATTACTTAATTAATTACTACCTCGGAATAATTTGCCTGCTTTCTACAAGTTGCTCAAGACCCATCTTTTTAACTGTGGCTGGACTGGGAGCGTCTCTGAGTAGGCTTTTTAAAGGGGCGCTATATAAGTTTTCGGAATGAATGAATGAATGAATTAATAATTATTATGGATTCATTCTGCTTTATATATATTTGAGATTGCTAAAAAAATACTGAATAATTTAATTGGTCTTCTATCGGTCCAAACATCTTAACTGGTGTCCGGAAGCAATTTATTTTCGATCAACAGCAAGTTTGCGTCTGTCAAACCATGTGTTAAGTACAGATCGATATTGATTCGATTCGTTCATAAATCAGCATTCCGCGGTTAAACGTAGCCTAGTTATAAACGCTGGTACAGATCTGATTTGTGTCACTTGTCGACAAAGTTTGCTATTTCTAAAGTTGTGCTATTTCAAAACCAGACGTCTGACTAGGTTTCTTAACGTGCAGTTGTACGCAAAATGTGCAGTTGTAGCCTAAATGAATTTGTGCAGTTGTAAAGTCAATTTTATGCAATGAAAATCATTAGAAAAAGGTAACTGCAGCCGATGGGGGGAAGGGTGATTTACCCTGGAAGATAGGAATGGAGCGACGGGTTGTGCAGGGAAAAACCATGCTGCACGTCGCCTTGGAAGAGGAATGTTAAAGATGAACGAAAGAATGTCCAGCAGATATATCCCCATATCCGCCGAAAGGTTAATGATCTGGCGAAAGCTTTAAAAAGGTCATCAGATCTTATAGCCGGCGACTTGCAACATTCTTCGCGAATGACTGTGGGAGAAAGGTCAAAAATTTATGCGTCAAATGGCACACCAGGTTAAAATGGCTGGTTGTGCCATTCCAAAAAATTTAATTAAAAAGCCCTGCGCCCATAGGCGCAACCACCCTATGGGACCCACGGGACGCGTCCCCCAACTTTTGAGTGGTCCCCTAGCTTTATTATTATGGTCCCCCAACTTTTAGGACGTGATTCATTATGGTCCCCCCCAACTTTTAGTACGTGATTGCACCTATGCCTGCGCCTGACTCAATCTCCTAGCGACGGGCGATATCGAATTTAAAGACTTTCGATACAAGGGAATCGTCCAAGACAGCACGATTTTTTTTTATTAGCCTACATTAGCCAAATGTATAAGATAAGATAAGATAAGATAAGACAAGAATATTCTTTAATATACCAATTGCTATCCGCATTTTGGTGTGCAGACATTAAGGTGCCATCGAAATGCATGGTAAAAAATAATTTTTTTCTAATCCAATTATTGCCCACCCCTCAAAAATGTTTCCCATTGCATGTAGATGATGTGCTAAAAATAAAAAGCTTTTGGTTCCTCGAACTCGCACTTCTACCAGACAGCGCCGAGCCTTTCTATTGTGGGTCCCGCTATCTGTATAATGGCCTACCACTAGCCTTGCGACTTACGCTTAGAGTCCTAGACTAAATTCACCTGCTTTTTATAAGTTACTCAAAATTTGTTTTTTAGCTGTGGCTTGGCTGGGAGCGTATCTAAGTAGGTTTCCTGAAGAGGCGCTATATAAAATATCGAAACGAGTGAATGAATGAATGAATTAATGAATGAACAAACGAACGAACAAACGAATGAGCGAACGAACGAACAAACGAATGAGCGAACGAACGAACGAACGAATGAATGAATGAATGAATGAATGAATGAATGAATGAATGGATGGATGGATGGATGCACCATGTGGCATGCATTGCAGCATTGCAGATATTATAGGCATATTATTTTGGCAGACCAAACTGAAAGCGCTCTCACCTGAAATTATTGTTTTGAACAGTCACTTGGCACACCAAACGTGTTTCTAAAAGCAATTATGGTTATTGTGTTAAATTATATGATTCAGTGATCAATGCATTGGCTGATTTTGAGATATAAATTAATAATTTATAATGGATGAATTTAGATCTAAGATTTATACTAATCACATCTAAAGTAGCCTATGCATTACCTAATCAATTTTATTTTTTTACATCTGGTTTACATGGGCATTTTCCAATCTATTTTATTTGATAATCTATACCTTGACGATCAGACGACGAATTTTAATGGCTATGCTTAGATCTATGACTGCGGATTTAGCGATTAATTAAACCCTACTCAATTAATTGTTAAAATTTTTAATTGATCATTTTTGGCCTGTTCTGTTAAGTAATTAACTTATATTTGTTCATATCTTGCGACCCACTTATGGAATAAACAATTTTAACAATGATGATGTGAACCGCATAGGTGGAAAATTAAAACGATCCTTTTGCATTTTAGGTAAATGCTGATGAAAGACTTTAAGATGGGGGGGAGAGAGACAGACAGACAGACAGACAGACAGACAGACAGACACAGAGACAGAGACAGAGAGAGACAGAGACAGAGAGAGGCACAGAGAGAAAGAGAGATGGAGTGAGAGAGGGAGAGACTCCGAGAGAGAGAGGAAGAGATGGTGAGAGAAAGGGAGAGAGACAGACAGACAAACAGACAGAACGACAGACAGACAGAGACAGAGTCAGAGACAAAGACAGAGACAGAGAGACAGATATGTATACAGAGAGATTGTGCAAGAATATGTATACATTATATTGCGTGTACTATTATATTGCGCAATTGTCATTAGGTCTGTAGACATGGATAATTTTTATCTTGGTATATATTATCTTTTGTTTTCTGTATTCGCTGCTCAAGTGACGTCATCGTCGTCATCATCTCGTGTCCCATCCTACCATCTTCTTCCGGTTACATTGGAAGAGGTCAGTGACCTTCACCAAGCAACCGATGATGTTGGTGGAGATGACGTCGGCTACATCAGTCGTCAAACGCTGTTACCAGCCAATGATGATGCATCCTTTGGCGCTTTCAATGGCAGAAGTAGCGCTAGAGAAAGCAGCGGTGGAGATGGTGGTGGTGGTGGTGGTGGTGGTGGCGGTGGTGGTGGCGGTGGTGGTGGCGGCGGTGGTGGTGGCGATGGGGGCGGCGGTGGTTCCCTGTTGTTGGTCAAGAGGTACTTGTGCTCGAGGCAGAACTTCATCTATAATCCGGTCTCCGCAAGATGTCAACCAACGTTACTCGTAAGATATTATTTTCTCAGCTCTGACTCTCTCTCAGGGGCGGACCCAGGGGGCGGCTCCCTCAGTTAGAAATTTCTTTATTTTCTCCAGCTATTTTCTGGCCTGAAAAGTTGACTTGGCCCCCCCCGTGAGTAGCTCCGTATGTCCGTTCCCCGCAGTGGTGAAGAAGGTCATCAGTGTTTAGGGTGGAGGGCGAAGAAAAAAGGTATTTTGGGGGGAAATTCGAGGCTGATGACTAAAAACAAAGTCATCAGTTTTTTTGGCGGGCGGAAAAGGTGACCCAAAATTTTTGCCACCCATCAAAAATTTCTGTATCCGCCCTTGCTCTCTCTCCATGCAAAGTGATCATTGCCGGTGAGGGGCAGAGGGGTGGGGTCAACCCCCAGTCTTTCTTAGGGCACCATAGTAAAATAAGCTCGTCACATTTCAACTCTACGTAGATCATGGTCCGACCAGCCACACTTATTTTTTCACAAATCTCGTACTGACTATCTCTAGTATAAATGCATAATAAGAGGGTCTCTTCTATTAGAGCTGAAATATAGCCTACCGCTAGCGAATGGTCGCATAATATCGTAGCACATGAAAATTTATATAGTATGCAGTTTTTATTTCCAATGTGTCTTGCTGCATCTGAACTATGAAGTCTCTCACTTTAAAACCCGCCGTGCACCTAAATGTTTATTTTGATTGCAGTAATTGATGATAAGTAAGTAAAGTCCTATCCCGTTCCATGAGGAACATAGGGAGGCGCTCATCTCCTTTTCCATGGCCCTGAGCCAGCAATGGACGAATCCCAAGGTCCTGGACACGAGGCCAGTGTGTCGCAAGACTTGCTGTTTACTTCCCAGCTTACGCCGGTACCAAATTATACTGCTTGGTGACAGAGGCACGTGTGCGTGAACAACTTGCCCAAGGTCGTTACCCGGAGTCGAACCCGCAACCTGCCGCTCCGAGAGCGGACGCGTTACCGGTCAGCCACCAGGTCGCACAATTGATGATAGACCTATAATTATATATATGTTTCATTTTCGAGTCACTTTTGTCATAATTATCTGAATAGTGAATAGCCATTACAGCAGCAACAGAGCTTTACCTGGACTCCTTCAAATCAGAGCTTTAAAAATTAATCTGATCTATTTCCTAAGGCTTATCCATCAGTTTGTGAGGCGCCCTTGTGTAGGTCTATGGCCGCGCTGCAGAGTCATATAAATTGTCGCTATTATTATTATTATTATTATTATTATTATAATTATTATTATTATAACACACATTTATTTTTTTTCCAAAGACAATGACAGAGTCATTTAGAGGCTAATGTCTATGCTCCTTTTGAACATTAGGTAAAGTAGTCATTCAGATCAAGACTTCCAGGTGTCTTGACTGTTTGAGTCAGTTGTTCCTAAAATCGACACAGAGTTTCCGATTTGCAGGGCGACTGATATTACTATTATTATTATTATTATTATTATTATTATTATTATTATTATTATTATTATTATTATTATTATTATTATTATCATCATCATTATTATTATTTCCATTATTATTATTACTATTACTATTACTATTACTATTACTATTATTATTATTATTATTATTATTATTATTATTATTATTATTATTATTATTACTATTATTATTGCCATTACCGGTATTATCTCTCGGTGTCCAGTTTGACCACTGATAGCATGCAGGCAACGACTGACATGCAAGTCAAATTTTTTATATCAAAGCTCCATTTCTTCAGGGTGTAAGATTCGTCACTTGCCGCAGCGTTGTCACAATAGAGAAGCGTATACTGAACGCCGTGTCCATGAGGGCATGAACCTCTTGGGTCGTGTATGAGAATTAATAGCGCTTGATAAACAGAGTGGCAATGCCTAATACATAGCTGGAGAACGTATAATGCGGTACGTGCCCGGCACACGAAAGATGATGAAGCTATGGACGAGAAGATGGAAAGTGGCGGGTACTGAGGCAGAGAGAGAGTGTGTGTGTGTCTGATACAGCTGCTGCTGCTTCTGCTGCTTCTTCTGCTGCTGCTGCTGCTTCTGCTGCTGCTGCTGCAGCTGCTGCTACTGCTGTAGGCGTCGACCAAAGTCCCGCGTCTATGCCAGAATCCAATAAGCGACGATGGTGATTAAGAAACATTAGTAGGGCTTAGAGATCAATTCCTATACCATACAGAGCACTAATATCTCACTCCAAAGTACACATGTGCACACGCTTATTATATATATATATATATATATACACACACACATATATACTCATGCATATTCGCGTATATATACACATGTATATTGTTTGTTTGTTTGTATGTGCACTTTTATTCATATACATATGTATATATATATATATAATATAGCGCCTATACATATATGAACTATAGCCTATCACCTCATGTCGTTTGCAGACACATACATGTATGTGACTATTGTGACTTGTGTGCACGAATGCATCTGTGCGTGAGTGCGTGAATGCACGTATGTACATGTATATACGTATATGTATATATGTATATGTATATATGAATGCATGTTTGTATAGATCTATACATGTGTATATGTACATGTATAATTATGAATATATATATCCGTCCGTTTCGTCCGTCTATCTATTCGTCCATCAGTCTTATTCAGACGTATATCGGTAAGCATATAATAGGCCAATATTATATTTAACTTGCCGCGTGCACTGTCCATCACTCTGCCTGTTTGGCGGTATATACCTCTCTGTCTCTTTCTACATGCCTCTTAATTTGCGTCCGCTATCTCTATATGTAGGTCTATCACTTGGTGTGTCTGATCCACCACCGCCATCCCTTACTCCCTCCCATTAATGCATTCGCAACCAGATTCCGAGAAACAGAGCAGTAGTGTCTATGCATATTAAGATGATGACACGAAGCCATTTCTCAGTGCGAATGGATTTACTATTTATACGTAGGACGATGATTGAAAAATTGATCAAAGCCGGCATTTGAAATGACAGATGGGCTTCACTAGCAGAGGCATATTATGTAATGTGTGTGTGTATGTGCGTGTGTGTATGTGCGTGTGTGTATGTGTGTGTGTGTGTGTGCGTGTGTGTGTGTGCGTGCGTGTGTGTGTGTGTGTGTGTGTGTGTGTGTGTGTGCGTGTGTGTGTGTGGTGTGTAATGATGAAGAACATGGCATAAAGATCTAAAGTGTATCGAGGCAATTACAAGACGGATGGGAATCTCCCTCGGGGCAAATGTCGAAAAGGTTTCGCGCATTTACAGCACAAGTAGATGAATACGAAGACGAAGAAGACAACTTAGAAGGAGAAGACGAGAGAAGGAGCCAGGAGGAGATGAAGAAGATGGTGAAGAAGAGCGGTGGTGAAGAAGATGAAGGGAATACGATGGAAACGAAGAAGGGAATAAGGGAAGAGATGAGAGGTGCAAGAAAGAGAAGATGGGGAAGAGAAAGGCAAAATGAAGAAGTGAGAAGAAATAAAGAAACCGAGAAGAACCGAGAAGAACCGAGAAGAAACCTGGAATCAAGAAGAGGAGAGTACAATACGAAAGAAGCTATTAGGAGGTGAAGAAGATGAAGAAGAGCGGTGAAGAAGATAAAGGGAATACGATGGAAACGAAGATGGAAAGAAAGGAAAAGATGAGAGGTGTAAGAAAATAGAAGATGGAGAAGAGAAAGGCAAAATGAAGAAGTGAGAAGAAAGAAAGAACCCCGAGAGATGAAGAGAAGAAGTGAGAAGAAACCTGGAATCAAGAAGAGGAGAATACAATACGAAAGAAGGGCATACGTGATGAAGATAAGAAAACAAAGAAGAAAGGGACAGAAAAGCAGGTGATTAGAAAGAAGATCTAACCGAAGATCGTCGATCTTACCAAACTTTGTGAAGACTTTGGTCGAATAACTCGACCTATTATAGTCCTATACGTATGAAGAGAAAAAGTCCAAAACTTCGTCAACGATTCGTGACTTTAGAGTCATGATCAACCCAGACTGTCCAACGTGTTTGCCATTCGTCTGGCGTCACCTCAGTGGCGTAGCTACCATGTCACCTTCTCCCGTGTGCCTCTGCTTTTGATTCGGTCACGCTTGAAATTAACGATGCCGTCATTTACGAGCATTTACTGTCGGCGAATAGACTTAGTCCCAGACGGTGTAGGATTATCCGGAAAGTTTGCTTTCAATGCCATCGACTGAGCGCAAAAACCGCAGATAAATTACATGTGATACAACATAAGAAATCACACAGTTGCGTTCAATTATACGTCTGAAGGCCGACATTAATTTAACGAGGTTTTTTAGCTTTGGTCTTAATCTCGATGCAGTTCCGAATAGCATGACCGTTCTCAAAGCGATGCCCTTGTATCATTGTTGACAGCTAGAGGTGGTGTTGAGGGTTTAAGCGTTAAACCTCACAGACTCAATTTCAGCGAGTGTCGTGGACTTTCGATTGTTTTTCGCCGTTTTATCGAAGTTCGGTCTAGACCCAGACTGAGACTGATGTATGAGGGAATGTGGTGATCGCTGAGAGGGTATACGTGTGCAGCAGGGCGCCCCTATAGTGTTAAACGGGCTAAACATCGTTTCTAAATTCTTGGCCTTGGCTAGAACTCAACAAAAGCCGAGTCCAGACCAAAATGGCATTATGAATGACTCGCTATAGGGTCAGCCACTTAGCGTAAATAGACATACTGGTAATAACAGTAATCGTCCGTTTTGTTTGAATCTCGAAGAGCTTGAACAGGACTCTTTTAACGTGTAGTTGTACACAAAATGTGCAGTTGTAGTCTTGTAGAAGTAGGCCTAAGCTTACTTCTGTACAGTTAAAACTAGCAAAAGAGGTCATTGTCCTCCGATTGGAAGTAATTTACCATGGATGATGGAAAAGGAAAGAAGGAGTTGGGCAGTTTTAAAAATTCCCTAAAAACCGCACTGAGCGTGAACTTCTATATAGAGTCAGAGAGAAACAAACTTGAATAGAGTTTGAGCTAAGTGTAGAGACTAAGTAGAAGGCCAAAGACCTGGATGGATAACATAATGGAAGACATGAGGGAAAGAACATGGATATGAGAACTCTCTTGGACACTATATAATAAGAGACGGAAATAACATACACGGATGTTTTTAATTTAAGAAAACTAATTTCACAGGAATGAATTAAGACAGAACGGAATTGGAGAAGCGAACGTGCAACGGTATAGGCTATATATAATATATAGTCTATTGTCTATTGTAGATATAATATATACATAATATATATATACAGAAAAGTGTAGGAATAGTTGATGACACAAATATATATATATACATGTATATATACATATCATATATCTGTGTGATCAACCATTCGTATAGGCTACATTTATTACACGCGCCTTTGCCGAGAGGCAAATTATGCCTATGTGGTCAAATTCATACAAATAACAATATCAGAAATTCTGGAATAGGCCTAATATCTTAGCAAGAAGTGTAGGCTAGATAGAGATTGTTTTTAATGAAAAATGGTCGATTGGTGTCCAGTATACAGCTGAAGTTATCAGCACGTCATGAGTTACGGAGTCCACACAATTATGGGCAAAACAAATTATTTTTATATGTGTTCGGATATCTTATCATCATCATCATGATCATCGAAATCCTTGGGCTAAACGCCCGTAGGTGTCCAGCGCCACTCTCGGTTTGAGTCTGTCTCGCGTCATGTTGCCCATCTTCAACCTGTCCGGTCTGCAGGTCCATACCATTAACATCTTGAACCAGCTAGACCACCTTGTCTGATGAAGAGAATATTGGGAGAGAGGCACGAAGGACAACTTATAGTCTATTATAATTCCGAAATTCCATGTTTGTTTGTTTGTACGGATTTTGACAAAATAGGTCCGGAAATGAAAGCGTCGGTTTAAACCTACCAAAATTTTTGCAATTGATTCTTACCCAAATTATAAGGTCAGGGCAACTATTTTCAGCTTTTAATTCACTTTAAAACAAGAGTAATTAGCGTTTTAAGACAGATTTCATCAATAATCGCTCACGCTTTAGTAAAGAGTTTCGAGCTTTAGTAAAGAGTCTACAGTCCGCATGACGTCATACACGCCCAGTAATAATTTCCGTAGCGCCCCGCAGGGGCGGGTCACGTTTGGCTTTTTGGAGAAGCGGGGTGGGGGAGGGTTGGCGAAAACCCAAAATTTAGCGGTCAACGATGGGTACCACAGTGGAGTAGTGTTTAAAACCCTAAATTTCCCGGGCAACGCCGGGTAGGCTAACACATCTAGTCACCATAATTATAACCAGTTTGTTATACGTATTCGCTGCATGCGTTCCATGTCTCTCCATGTTAACCCATTACCGACCAAAGTGTAGTAAATGTCATGGGAAATCCTATACCCTCGGTAGGTTAAGGGTTAAAGTGCACTTCCCGATGTTGGCCTATATGCCAGTGATTAAAATCTCTGACTATAGGAGGTGATGATGATGATGGATTGGTTGACGGAAAAGCTTTTGACGTAGAAAAGTGACGATAACACAAAGTAATGAAGGAAGAAGCTTAGAATTAACAAGAATGGCGTCGTTGGAATCTTGAACCTGCTTATAAGGGCAGATCACAAACGAAGAAGAAGATGTGATTATCCGTTTACGTAGCCGCTACGATGTATCTTTAATGGTACGAAACTTATCCAAACGAAAATGGCTGTTAAAAACTCACCCGATAAATAATTCTTTGAGTAAGCCTAATATATAAAAGTCTACATTAATTTTACTGTTACAATTCTATCGCAGTGAAACCGGACCAACTCTGCAGTGCCATACTTAGAGAGTGACACGTGGACAGAAAAAAGGGTTCCCATTCCCACCCCACCCACATATGTAGTTACAGCCCCACCCCTGCAGTGCCGTCATCTTAAGCAAGGCCGATGTCGCCAACCAAGGTAGCCGCATAATGTCTTTGGACGCTCGCTGGATATTAAACTCTGTTGTATGAAAGCGCATTTCCTCAAACTCGCTCATAGGCTACTTACTTACTTACTTACTCCCCGTTGTCGGATAATAATGGACGCGAAGGTCGGTTGTATGGTCACTATGGTGTCCTATACTTTAGTTTCGCTTCAGATTTTAAATAATGAAATGGTTGCTGTAGAAGTCACTACGGTCACATGACGATGAATGCATTGTATGTGTGTCTGTGTACACATGTGCAGACCTATGTATGTATGTATGTATGTATGTATGTATGTATGTATGTATGTATGTATGTATGTATGTATGTATGTATGTATGTATGTATGTATGTATGTATGTATGTATGTATGTATGTGTGTATGTATGTATGCATGCATGTATGTATGTATGTATGTATGTATGTATGTATGTATGTATGTATGTATGTATGTATGTATGTATGTATGTATGTATGTATGTATGTATGTATGTATGTATGTATGTATGTATGTAGGTATGTATGTATGTATGTATGTATGTATGTATGTATGTAGGTATGTATGTATGTATGTATGTAAGTGTGTATGTACGCATCATGAATGTACGGGTATAAGTCTATTCGTGAATGAACATGTGGCTATCGAAGTATATTTTTCATGTATGAAGGTCAATATAATACGTGCATGAAGGCCGCTATACTGTCATGTACGTACACGCGAGCGGTGCGTGACATTTTATTTACCGACGCCTTCAATACGTCGTTTACGTGAGTTGTGTGTGTGCGTGTATTTTTATGTGCGCACGTAGGGGATCACACACAAACATACACACACACCTGCACACACTCACTCGCCTATATACACACGCACGCTCGCAACTCGTTAGGCCTACTTGGAATGGAAAAACATTGTTTGATACAGCACATTGGACACGGTACCGGCACATACACAAACACACAAACACAAATTCACACACTCACACGCACACACTTACTTAAAAGTTTGCGTGTGACCGAGTAACAGGAAACAACATCAATTCCTGCATGTCTTCGTTTTCCATGCGTTGATTCCTCGCACGTCGTAAATCATATTCAGTATGCAGAAGGAATCTGGAGATTGGAAATGACTTCCGTCTTGATGCGATGAAAGTTTAGCTAATGCCTGTGCAGCAGGGTTTTTAAAGGAATTTTTAGTGCTACACAACGTCCGATTTCCATTCTCGTCCTCCGTTAGAAAGTGTTTTTTTCAAATTTTTCTGACGACCTTTTTTAAGTAATAGAGGCTATGATTATATGATGTTTATGCCTCCTATGAAAATACTATAATGTCAACAATACAGGACTGTCTTTAAGGAATTTTTAGAACTGCACAACCCGTTCTTTCCTGTCCCATCCTCCATGGTAAATTACTTCCAATCGGAAAACAATGACCTTTTTCGCTAGTTTTAACTGTACAGAAGTGCTTCTACAACTGCACAAATCCGTTTAGAACTGCACATTTTGCGTGCAACTGCACGTTAAAAAAAGCCCTGCAACAATATAACGGATGACAATGACCGTTTTGGGTAACAATGACCTTTTTGCAATATCCGTCTGATCCGAAATGCTTTTACAACCGCACAATTCCATTTAGAACTGCACATTTTGTCAGTCAACAACTGAACGTTAAAAAGACTTTGCTCTGCAGTCTGCAGTCGACTAAAAGCTTGTCACTTGTCAGGTGCGTCGGTCAGTAAAAAGTGGAATTAGTGAGATTTAGATTGAAAACAACTGAGACATTGCACGTGTCTCAACCTCACACGCCCATCCTGAGGGCTTAATTGCTTCTTTTCATGTTTCCTGTCAGACTTCTCTTTATGCGGTGTCAATATAATTGGTCTCGTGATGGAATTTTCTTAAAGCTATGACTTCTATAGACGACGCAGTCGGGAACGACTCCAAGGGGGGGGACCTAGGGGCTAAGCCCGCTAAAAAGGTCATCTGGTTTTTACATGTAAAAATGAAATATTTTCATGATTAGCCCCTAAAACTGAAGTATATGCGTGAAATGTAGACCAAATGATTAAAAAGGTCATCAGAAATTTTGGAGAACGAAATGGAAAATTTCCTCCGCGAGGGTTCAACCCCTCAAAACTGAAATCCTGGCGCCGCCACTGTGGGAACGACAAAAGAAGAGATGGGAGGATGCGATACAGGAGGACATGAAACACCTCAAATTGAAAAAATGAAGACACTGAAGACAGAGGAAAGTCGAAGAGGAGGATCCGAGTGGCTGACCCCTCCATAGAGAGGGATTAATTCAAGCCTGAAGGAAAAGAAGAAAATGATGACTTATAAGGTCACAGCTCTCACCAAGTCTTCTTCTCTTGTCCACTTTATCCCACTTGTCAGTGGCATGCATCAACGCTGACTCCATGGCCTGCTGCTAACGATTCGCTACAACGGTCGGTTATGCTTGCTTGAACTAAGACCGTAAACCAAGATTTCTTTGTTGTCAGCCACTCTCAAAATCTGCGAAGAGAACTCCCCCACCTCCTCCTTCTTCTCTTCTTCATCTTCTTCCCTTTCTCTTCTTCTTCCTCCTCTTCCTCTTCCTTCTCCTCTTCTTCTTCCTTCGCCTCCTCCTCTTCTTCTTTCTCCTTCTCCTCCTCGTCCTTCTCTTCTTTTCCACCACCTCCTTCTCCTCTTCTTTCTCTTCTTCATCTTCTTCCTCCCTCTCTTCTTCTTCCTTCACCTCCTCCTCTTCTTCTTTCTCCTTCTCCTCCTCGTCCTTCTCTTCTTTTTCCGCCACCTCCTTCTCCTCTTCTTTCTCTTCTTCATCTTCTTCCTCCCTCTCTTCTTCTTCCTCCTCTTCCTCTTCTTCTTTCTTCTCCTCTTCTTCTTCCTTCAGCTCCTCCTCTTCTTCTTTCTCCTTCTCCTCCTCGTCCTTCTCTTCTTTTTCCGCCACCTCCTTCTCCTCCTCTTTCTCTTCTTCATCTTCTTCCTCCTTCTCTTCTTCTGCCTCCTCTTCCTCTTCTTCTTTCTTCTCCTCTTCTTCTTCCTTCACCTCCTCCTCTTCTTCTTTCTCCTTCTCCTCCTCGTCCTTCTCTTCTTTTCCACCACCTCCTTCTCCTCCTCCTTCTCTTCTTCATCTTCTTCCTCCTTCTCTTCTTCTTCCTCCTCTTCCTCTTCTTCTTTCTTCTCCTCTTCTTCTTCCTTCACCTCCTCCTCTTCTTCTTTCTCCTTCTCCTCCTCGTCCTTCTCTTCTTTTTCCGCCACCTCCTTCTCCTCTTCTTTCTCTTCTTCATCTTCTTCCTCCCTCTCTTCTTCTTCCTCCTCTTCCTCTTCTTCTTTCTTCTCCTCTTCTTCTTCCTTCACCTCCTCCTCTTCTTCTTTCTCCTTCTCCTCCTCGTCCTTCTCTTCTTTTTCCGCCACCTCCTTCTCCTCCTCTTTCTCTCCTTCATCTTCTTCCTCCTTCTCTTCTTCTGCCTCCTCTTCCTCTTCTTCTTTCTTCTTCTCTTCTTCTTTCTTCACCTCCTCCTCTTCTTCTTTCTCCTTCTCCTCCTCGTCCTTCTCTTCTTTTCCCGCCACCTCCTTCTCCTCCTCTTTCTCTCCTTCGTCTTCTTCCTCCTTCTCTTCTTCTGCCTCCTCTTCCTCTTCTTCTTTCTTCTTCTCTTCTTCTTTCTTCACCTCCTCCTCTTCTTCTTTCTCCTTCTCCTCCTCCTCCCTCCTCCTCCTCTTCTTTCTCCGCCTCCTCTTCCTCCTCCTCATTCTCCTCCTCTTCCTCCTCCTCCTATTTTTTCTTCTTTTTCTTCTTTCTCCTCGTCCTCTTCTTCCTTCTCCACCACCTCCTCCTTCTCATCCTCCTCCTTCTCGTCGGTGTCATATAGGCGATTTCTTCTCATTATCCTTTTTTCGTGAGGATGAGATGCCGTTATAACGGCAACGCAGCAACATTGTCAAAACGAAGGCAACAGAACAGAATGCGATGAACACTTCGTCAAGAGAAAACGGACAACGGCGAAAAACGGTGACAAGTGTAATGTTGACCAATGCAGAAGTACACCCACACGCACACACACACACACACATTCGCCCACAGCAGATCGCAGCGTTTGATAATGTCCACGTCATTACACTCATCCAAAGAATTGTTCCCATGGGCGTTCAACTCTAAAATGCTATCAAAAATATAGAAATGTCGACACGTCTTCTGCCATGGACATAGACAAGAGCAAGTTATTCAGAAGTGTTCGTAACGTTGTATCATAGAATGGGCGATAATAGCATGTCATTTCCACCTGGTCATATAATTACTCTGAGTCATATTAAATATGCAGAACATTGTAGACTATTACAAACATGGACGTACAAAGACATGCGCATCTGCAATGTTCTGTATGCACTGAGACATCAATTCAGCGACATCCGAGAATCTTTCAAAATATATCCGCCAGTGTTAAAAATGAGACTTAATTATTATGTGCTGTTGAAGAGAAGTTGGCTATATAATACGACGTCGTATAAAAGAATGTGTTGAGTTTTATTTTACACATCACCACCCGGACTCTCGCTATTTACAAGCGTACCGACACATGTAGGCCTAGGCCTATAAAATTATGCGCTCGAACTTTCCGAAACGTCAAGACATCATTCACCATAAAAAAATATATAAAACAATAATAATTATTATATTCAGCGACGCTTCCAACTCCAGCGTAGCAAATTGAAACTGTCTTATAAGGTGAGATAGGAAAGTCTGAGCAGAGTTTTATTAAGGAAGCCGAGCGTCAAGGGCAAGGCCATTCCAGGCCATGTAGGTATTGTAAATGACTTTCATCTGGTTCAGTTGAAAGCCAAACAAGAAAGGTGACATTTGTGAGGTCGAATTTGAAACACATAGACGTGATTTTGAAATAAATTTAAATATTACAAACAACCAAGGAAATGTATATTGAATGCATCTGAAGAGTTTCTCTTGAAATTGAGTCATCGGCCTACAAAATTTAATGTAGGCTATTACTACGATTACTAGGTCAATATATATATATATATATAATATATATATTATATATATAAATAATTAAATATATATAAGTGAACAATGAAAAACTCCAATATCACGCATACAATACATGCATAAAAATTATAGTTCCTCTGAAGGACCTAAGCAAATTTATTTAATGAATTAATGAAATAATGTACATGTAGATGAATGCACGTTAATTAGATTAGATTTAGAGCTAAAAAATATTTTCAAGCAGATAATCTTAGAAAACGACGACAATTAATTAATTCATCCATTCTGTGGACTTATATTATAGCGCTCTTTAAAGAATCCTACACAGGAGCGCTCAACAGCTGTGGCTCTTCGCGTTTACTGTTGCTCTGCTTTAATGGACACTTAAAACGTTTTGAACTTTTGTAATTTTTTTCTATGGAATGCTACATGTATATAGTTAACTTGTTTGACGATAACAGTTTCGTAATGATATTATAATTGAACTTGCGATTTTAATTTGCACGTTTTTATTACCTGTCATTACCTCGATGTATTATAATGATGTTCTGTGTCCCATTGTGCGTTTGCAAGTGGAGTAATAAAAAAATACTTACTTACTTATCGCACCGTAATGACAACTGAATAAAACTCTAAAAAGCGAGAGTCAGTTTAACTGCCTTTAGGATTTTATTTTAGGCGATGCGCAAAGGAAGATCCAGGTTCAACTGGATGAATGGAAGATCTGTTCCAGGTGAATAATGGAAGATCTGTTCCAGGTGAATAAGGAGAGGTCAACAACTTCTCCGATGATCATTCAACATTCGTCATCTTAATCCATCTCTCCGTTTTGTCGACCAACGGACTGACAGACTCTTCCTGTTTTGCTGGATTTTCTTTTCATGCTTAGTGTCTATAATTTAATATGTATGTTGTGTTGTACCGTCAAGAAGAGTTCTCAGATTATCTACAACTCATCGGTTGTTATTTAGTTAATTATTGACAGCCGCTCACTTTTTGTGGTGTACTTAAAACAACGATTTGTGAGGTACACAAAATGCGCCAAATAAAGTGTTTTGATGCGTACATACATACATACATACATCCATACCTTTAGTCGATTTGGATCAATTGGCAATGTATCAATGAAGTACGATGAGATTAAACCACCCTATATAGCCTAGACCTGATGAAATACGATGAATACTACAGATGCGTAGTACAGCATAGTATAGTATACATGTAGCATGGTATAGTATCAGTATATTATAGTGAAGTGTAAAGTGTAGTGTATACCGTAAAGTGTAGTGTAGTATAGCATAGCGTGGCATAGTATGGTATATCATAGCATAGTTATAGCATAGCATAGTTACAGCATAGTTATAGCATAATTATAGCATAGTATAGCATGGTACTCATAGTACAGCATAGTGTAGCCCATAGTATAGCAGGCTATGGTATAATATAGCATAGTATATTATTGTATGCACAGTATGGGTGGGATGAGTGAAATTATTAGAATGGATGATGCAAAAAGCGAATGTTACCATCAGTATAATATGCACGACTGCATAGAAGCACGAACACCAGAATTCCAGAATAGAAATACACAGATAGTCAGCATTACTGCATGCATACACTACGACGGTTTTGTTGATTAGTAGGCAGATAATTACGTGTATTTGTAAATACTTATACAGATATCTGTATCAGTAAATACTACAGGAATTTCCGGTATCATTATTTTTATTTCCGGCAAAATAATTGCATGCACAATAAGGCAGAATCACGCGAACAATTTCCACCGAATAATGGCAATATACATTATGTATAGAAGGCCGAAGGATCAGATAATTGTGAAGAAAGTATAAAGCAATTATGTTTGCAGAAAAAGATGTTATGGGGAAAAAGGTCTGTGAGTATGAAAAGAGGTCAACAATAATTATTAAATTGACTTACGGACTGAATGGCAAAAGAGTCGTGGCAGTTAATTGGAAACACGCAAAAACAAACCATAATAATTGTCTGGCATCTCGCACTCGCCAGTGGCTGCTTGTGTTGCGCTATATTTTGAAGAAAAAACAACAATTTAGATATTAGACTCTTGCCGTCATATATTTAATTATATAGCGCTGTATTCAGCGCTGGTCCTGGGCACGACGTTAAACTGCATCCATCCTCTGCCACAGGGAACCAGCAACTTCCCTGTGCCGGTCCTAAGCCCGGATAAAATGAGGAAGGTTTGCCAGATGGGTGGAGATACACTGGCAGTAAAAGACCAAGACCATAGAAATCCGCAAAAAACCACGACACAAGTGACATAGCGACCCAGATGCTTCAAGGTGTCATGATGTGGAGCTGACATGCACAGGCCGGTCAGTACAGACCAGTGGAGAGAGTCGGAGGGAGAGAGCGTGGGACACATACGGGCATTGACCCAGGTTGTCCTTCGTGCATCTCTCCCCATATTCTCTTCATCAGACAACGTGGTCTAGCTGGTTCAAGATGTTAATGGTATGGACCTGCAGACCGGACAGGTTGAAGATGGGCAACATGACGCGAGACATACTCAAACAGAGAGTGGTGACGGACACCTACGGGCGTTTAGCCCAAGGATTTCGATGATGATGATGATGTATTCAGAGAAACTGCTTAAATAGTCTACTGTCTTCTAATAGAAAAGTCATTCATAGAGCGCCGAAAGGAAGTCTACGATGACAGTCGGAGAATACATATAGATGTTGGTGCTGTTTGCATAGCAATCGAGGTCATGTAGCCAATGTTACCCTGCCTTCGTAGAATTCACGACCTTTCAATGACATAAAGGAGACCCTGAGCTGGGTAACGCCTCTTTATATGGACTCATTCCACTCCCAGCTGCCGGTAGAATGTGGCATCGTGCCATTTCTTTTCCTCATTCGGCAACTGCTGTACTTGCTTGTGTCGTTAATGGGCAGATGCCATCACTCTCTGTCCTTGTCTCTTTGTCACTCTGGCCTGTTCTCTCTCTTTGTCTGTCTCCATATGTCTTATCCCGCATAAGCATGTCCTTGTCTTCTTGTATACTATGTGTATCCGACTATCTTTGTATCATCTACAGTCATTCTACATAATAAAAATTATAGGCTACATGCACAATCTCACATAATTATTACGCGATGTATAATTATTTTATGTGTCATTATATCAAATTTCGCTCGCTGTGATTGTTTCTATAATATTATGTTTGCTCATTCATGTCTTTCCGTGACTGTACATCAGTGCAGTCGATCGCCAGCTGTAAGCTTATTCGTCCTATAGACCTACTCCTCTCTCTCTGTCTCTCTCTCTGTGTATCTCTCTCTCTCTGTGTGTGTCTCTGTGTCTCTGTCTCTAACTCTCTCTTCTCTTCTCTCACTCGCTGTAAATTACTTACTCAATATTTTCACATTTCCACCTTTACATGCTGCTCTCCCTGTCCCTCTCATCCCATCTCTTTAGTCGTTCCTTTCTCCTTCCCCCTGCATGCAATCCCTTTCTCATTGTATTCCCTCCCCTCTCCCATTTAGCCGCCTTCGTCTCATGACAGACTATTCGTTCGTCCTTCAATGTCAATTCACACACTGTTCGACGGTGAGAGGGATTCCTTCGTCGCCAAATTCCTCTTTTGTTGTTGGTGACAGTCGGTCACCAACAGTTCAGCCGTCTTCTTTTGTGGTCGGCATCAGCGCTGTCACCCTCTTCCGCTCCATTAGAAGAAAGCCGCAGATGAAACCGAAGTAATGTCGATTCCCTTTATTTCGATTTTCGTATATGGCCGTCCCTTTCTGTGTCTGTGTCTGTGTCTGTCTCCCTGTTGCTTTCCTTCCATCTCTGTAACAGCTTTCGACTATTAGCCATCAGCGGTTGTCACTGAAAACTTCGCTCTTTTGTTGCCTTTCTTTTCTTCTCATTGTGTACAGTTTGTGTTGCTTGTTTCTATTATTTTTATTTCCCCTTCGTTGCCCGTATTGTTAAGTCCGGATTGGTCAGCCTGCTCGTCTCTTTATTTTAGCATTCTCTCATTAATTATATCCATATGCATAGACCATAGTGAAGACCTATATCTAGTCAGCCATGTCGTTGTTCGTTGCGCTCAGCCTCGTCTGCTAATGGATACCTGTTGGTCGTGCACTTCCGCACGATGATGCAGGTCCATCTGATGTACATCTATCGGACGATGCAGCTGGCACTACATGCATACAGTGCCGGTGTGGCATGAGATTATGTCCGGCATGAGATATTGTCCGGCTCCGCCCACTTCCGTTGTCAAGACAGTATTTCATGCGGCCTACGTATGAGATATTGTCCGGCATGTAATCGTGTCCGACTCCGCCGTTACATGTATGCCGCTTGTCGAAGCAGTATTTCGCGAGATATTGACCACTTATAAGACAATATCAGTAAAACTTGCCAAAATATATTATTGTCTTAAACACATGATAAAACAATGGTCTAAACGGTGGAATTATTGTTGTAAAGCACAATGCTTGTAACTGCCTTTGCGATGACTCTATTTCTATTTTTAGATAGAAATTCCCATCGTAGAACAGACCAAGTGGCTATGGTACTCGCAAATTTTGTAGCGCTTCATTTTTAACATTTCGTAGCGTACTTTATTACCACATTATAAACATAATTATTTTAAGTGGTTTTAAGGTTTTCATAGAACATAATTATATAGTATGGTTTCTATTTTGATGATTTAAGCAAAAAATGCGCAAAAAAATTAGGCCTGCGGTTTTTGATGTGGTTAGAGCTAGGCCACAGTATAAATAACAATTTTTATTATTTATCCTGTGCTACGGCCATGCAGAGATTAGCCTATTTTATGCCTTCCCTGTGTGGTGGCCTGGTGGGTATTAGCAAACGCCATGGAGCGTAGACATTTTAACGGTGTTTGAATAAAGCTCAACCGTTTAGGCTTCGTCCATATGCTGATTTTCAGAAGTTTGAAGCACTCTGTTCTAGGGTTTCTCTGCTCTTTTCCGCTCTATACTCTTAAATCCTTTTCACATTCTTAACTACCTCCTCACCCAATAAGTTACTCCATGTAATACTCGACTCAGGACAACTAATGTAACACTTCATAGAGGTGTCTTATGCCAAAAGCTTTATTATGAGAATGTTATATTGCTTTGCTTAAATGTTTCTAAGCCTTTAATTTATTCTTGTACAAACAACTATGCGTTTGCTGGTGTTCTAATGAAAAATATTCTTACTTAGACTGACTTTCTGACTGACTGACTTGCTAGCAGCCTACTTAATGGTAGCCATTGTAAGCCTACAGTGAACCTGGGTTAGAACTCACAATGCATAAAAATTATTGCTAAACATGTTTTATTATGTGTAGGATGCGTATAGCAGTGTGAAGCAGTTATTTGGCCCCGAGTTTTAATCGCCAATATTGAACTAATATAGGCCTAATGTACGTTTCACTAGAATATCCAATTCTGAAAAAGTGTCAGATAAGCACGTGGCTAGATAATTTAGTGATTATTATGGAAGAATCGGAGTGCCTTAATTAGTTAGATCTAATTAAACGCGATTAGCGTTCGTGTTTTCTTTCGCCTTGCATATTTCAGTGTTTTAATTATCATGTATGATAGGCTATATACCTCGCTCGTTTATTTCGAGAAAATTAAGTTGGCAGAGCTCAACTTATTACATGAAGAGAAAAAAATGAAAGAAATGGATTAAAATAACAGTGCGAACAGTCTTAAAAAGTACTCGAGAGATGAAATTAAAGTAATCTTTTCTTGGCAGTTCAAAGTCATGATGTCGCGAACGCAGATCGTACGGCCTTTTAACAATAGGTGGAAACAGGCCTGGGAGTAGCCTACATGATTGAAATTCCAGATGATGTATTTTCGTTTATTGTAATACTACATTAGTTGTCCTGAGTCGAGTATTACATGGAGTAACCTAAATCGGATAGCAGCCTAATACCTTGTGAGCATAAAATATTCTGCGTCAGACATTTGTGGTTTCTATTCTATGCAACATGCTTTTTCTATAACCTGATACAAACACCGATTAACTATGGCCAATCCTTTGCGATTAGGCTAATAATTTATTTTACCATATTTCTCGTAATTAGCCTATAGCTCCCAATTTTTATGGGATGTTGGAATCATTATCTTTAGTATTTTGGATCTCTAACGAAAACGATATGTGGCTACTGTTAATAACCAGTTCTAAATATAGATGTCGATGTCTATTATTAGGTGGACAGGCTGCGCTGGAATTATTATCTTTGGTATTGTATGTCTTTCCCAGACAAGATCTCACGGCTCTATAAATAACCTTTGTTTGACAGTTACTATCTGACGTCATCGGTCACATGAACCAATGGCTACGCTTTCCGGACATAATTTCATGCCGGACATCATTTCATGCCACACCGGCGTTAGCACCCCCGAACCCCCCGGCCGGGGGGGCCTCGAGTTTGAAGGGGGCCCCCAAATTTAGCTGGTCAATATGCCTATTTGGTACTGTACAGATCCGGTCTGGTGCACGCCTCAACTAACCATATGGCACTGCCATAACTGACCTAATGCAATATCATACTGATTTTGGGCGTAAGTATAAAGCCATTAGAGTTTTAAAGGGGCCCCAAAATTTAGCTGGTCATTATGCCTATTTGTGACTGTACAGGTCCGGTCTGGTGCATGCCTCAACTAACCATATGGCACTGCCATAGAAGACCTAATGCAAATATCATACTGATTTTGGGCGTAAGTATAAAGCCATTTAAACCAACTCGACCAGGCAATTTCGTCCACATTCTCAAACACAACTTTTGTAAATTTTAACTTATTCTAATTGCTAATTGGATGGGGCCTCAAAATAAAATCTGCGTAAGGTCCAAACATTAAAGCCCGTGTAGGCATAGGCGCAACCACCCTACGGGACTCACGGGACGCGTCCCCCAACTTTTGAGTGGTCCCCTAACTTTATTATTATGGTCCCCCCAACTTTAAGGACGTGATTCATTATGGTCCCCCAACTTTTAGGACGTGATTGCACTTATGCGTGTAGGGTCCCAGATGTCCTTGGTGTGTGTCTGATCTCAAATTTGCAAGGGGCCTCAAATGTAGCTGGTAATTATACCTTTCATTACTGTTCATTCCTGAAACCACGCACCGAATTATGTTTTAACGCAAATCATACAAAATAATATAATATTACGCAAACCAATAGAGCATTGTCCTTCAACCAAAGAGGAGACTTTGGGGGGGTGGACAGAGGTATGGCCCCACAGTTTGTGGTTGGGACGGAATCCTTGTATTCCCAATATTTCAGAAATATTTCATAAGTATCATCCACTGCCCATCAATAATAATCATTTTGTTAAGATGACAGCCTATAAATGCTACCATTACAGTTGAAAAATTGGACAAATTTAAACAATGCAGAGGGGACACTATGAAGTCCTAAACCACGACTAACAGCATTGAAAAATGAGCAATTTTTGTATAGACGACAGCTTAAAATTTTACCACAACAGCATGAAAATTCGAAAAAACTTAACAATTGGGAGGGGACATTTATTGAAGTCTTTCAGCACTTATACTGTGAGAAATTTTGCTGAGGTGACAGCTCAAGGTAAGGGGCCTCAAGGTTTTTTTGGGGGGGGCCTCCGGTACCCTAGCGCCGGCACTGCATGCATACTCCCAGTAAACATACGTAAAACGTTCTATTTCGTCACAGACAGCTCTAGAAGCTGCACATATAGACCTATCGATATCTATCAGTTCGGTTCTCTGCTTTGGCGCATTACAAATAACCAAATAATTATAGTAAATAATTATAGATTATGCGTAGAAGTCTAAAAAGTAAGCCGTTGAGGAAGGTGCACTGCACACCAGAAGACGCAATTGCAGTTGTCAAGGCGTCATGAGGACGAACGACAAGAAACGAGGCCGGGTAACATCCATGACTGCATATAATAGGCCTAATTATGTCTCTTATGCTTCTTAATAGTTGTAGTAGGCCTAATAATATTGCGGCTCTCTTAAACTGGGTAATAAATACATCATAGGCTAGCAATGGGTCCTGATTTGCAGAGACAGTTAGACAGAGTCAGATCATATTTCCACAGCGTCATATAATTTTAATACACTGTTACTCTGCTGTATTTGATTTAATTTAGTTTAATTTAATTTAATTTAGAACCATGCATAAGCACTTCCAGTCCGCAAGACCCCGTGAGAAGTAGCAAGTTTTGAAAAGAGTGAGAATGAAAAACGACTGCCAAATAGCATTCTAAAACCTTGCAAACTAATCCTCAGATTGTCAATCGCAATCTGCTTATACTACAGGAATATGGAGTAAAATCAACGAAGAAATAACTGGGATTCGACATGATATGCCGCAGATGATAATAGTCAAATGATCAATATTATAGGCCTTAATAACAAAGAAACAGCTGTAGTAGTAGTGGTAGTAATATGTCCAATGGGCTGACAAGTTAGAGAAATGCATCCCGGCATACACCACAACAACAAGTTGTCAACAGCAACAGCTACAGCTGATACTACTCTATATTACACTAGCTAGGGTACCCGGCGTTGCCCGGAAAATTTAGGATTCGACCCACTCCGGCCACAACCCCACCACACCACAACCACCGCACTCCGAACTTCACCGGTACACCACCCGAGAAATTAGGGTTTTCGGGAAAATTTCCTCGTCCCAGCCACCCACCTCCACCCCCAACATCCCACCACCTCCACCCCCACCCCACTGCCACCCCACCCTTTCACCGCACCCCATCACCCCACCCCACCCCACTCCTCCACCCCCTTCTCTCCACCCCACCCCACCCACCACCCCACCCCCACCTCCGCCCCAACCCACCCCACAACAATCCGACCTCCACTGGTACGCCATCCGTGAAATTAGGGTTTTCGGGAAAATTTTCCCTCCTACCCCCCGCTCTTCAACCCCACCGACCCCCACCAACCAGACAACATCCCACCGCACTCCGACCTCTCCACCGGTACGCCACCCGTGAAATTTGGGTTTCGGGAAAATTTCACAACCCCCTATCTCCCAACCCACTCCGCAACACGCCACTAATAACTCCGACCTCCACCGGTACGCCCCCGTGAAATTAGGGTTTTCGGGAAAATTTTCTTTCCCCACCACCAACCCCCATTCCGGCCCCTGCGGGCCGAGGTGGGTGGTGGGTGGAGGCGAGGTGGTCCGTGTAAAAATCTTTCTAGCTGTAACGTTTCAGATGAATAAGTGTGAAAATATGCATGGCAGCGGCAAAAAAAGTAGCGAAAATGAGGGTTTCCCCTCACCCTGACCCCTACGGTAGTAGTAAGGGCCGTGTTTAACACAGGGCTGTTTTAAAGGAATTTTTAGAACTGCACAACCCCTTCTTTCCTTTCCATCGTCCATGGTAAATTACTTCCAATTGGAGGACAAAATGACCTTTTTTGCTAGGTTTAACTGTACAGAAGTGCTTCTACAACTGCATAAATCCATTTAGAACTGCACATTTTGTGTACAACTGCACGTTAAAAAAGCCCTGGTTTAACATACATTCGGTGCGGTGCACCGAATGCCCCTGAGTCGAGAGTTTTGTTGCCATTGGCCAAATGTCTTTTGCGAGTCTCAGTGTTACTTAAACCTTTTGTAAAGTCAGTAAGTGTAAGAAAACATTAATTTCACTAAGTTCACCGACGTTGCGTGCTTGCTTACTGACCCGCCACAGCCGACAAACCACGTAGGATAGCCTACTGAACAGCGGATTTTTGTAAAATGACTAATCTTGTAAGACTGTCGAACGGCACTTTGCCTCTGCTGTAACACTTTGCACCGACACTCGAAGAACCCTAAAGGGCCTAAACACGACCCTGGTAGTAGTAGTAGTAGTAGTAGTAGTAGTAGTAGTAGTAGTAGTAGTAGTAGTAGTAGTAGTAGTAGTAGTAGTAGTAGTAGTAGTAGTAGTAGTAGTAGTAGTAGTAGTAGTAGTAGTAGTAGTAGTAGTAGTAGTAGTAGTAGTAGTAGTAGTAGTAGTAGCAGCAGTAATAGTAGTAGCAGTAGCAGTAGCAGTAGCAGTAGCAGTAGCAGTAGAAGTAGCAGTAGCAGTAGCAGTAGCAGTAGTAGTAGTATAGTAGTAGTTGTAGTATAGTAGTAGTTCTTGTTGTTGTAGTGGGAGCAGCAGCAGTAGGTTGAAGGTGGATGCCGGGATGCACTTTTCTTACTTGTCAACCCATTGGACAACAGTTACTGCAGTGAGTGGCGGAATCTACCGAGCAGTTGGCAAACAATGTTGCTGAACGCCTTCCTTTCACTGGCTGTGCTGAAAGAGAAACGACGAAAACGAAAACAAGAAAACCCACGCTCTTACTTTAGACTTCGGAGTTAAATTTTCAGTTTAGTATAGCCTAGATCTAATCAGAATTTGGCTTCTCATCTATGAGATCTTTTGAAAGCAAATGACTGATGCAATCAAACTCGCGCTACAGACGTAAGTACTTAAACTTTCGTTTAGACGAATTTCTCATCGTATGCAAACAGAACATTTGAGCGTGAGGCAAGCGCGAAGCAAGGGTAAGTTTGCATTCACGCACGATTCTTTGATAAACAAATGCAGAAATTTGTAAAGTTACATATCATTAGATGTAAAGAATTATTTATGTTCCTATGTAGCCCAAGACTATCTTGCTGCTCTACATATTTTAAAAATACAAAACAAATTCCAAGTTTAAACCAATCTCTAGTTTGGATTTGTGCTATAACTTCCTCTGTTTAAAGCGCAGCCGAAAATGTAAGCCATTCATGCAGTTCTTAAAGTAGCATGTAATACGATGGTTATGAGGTTTGTTCCTGTCTAGTCTGAAACTGTCAATCTTGCAATTCTGTTTAATTGAAACCGCTGTAGACATTTAGGGTTAGTTTTTATTGCGCCAGGTCAACATGTATTACCATTGTGTAATATAGGCTATGTCGACTGTGTAATAGCACAAATAGGTCCACGAGTACACCTAAATGTTAAAAAAGTGGGAGGGCCTACTGATGGCAAATAAAATTCAGATCATCTACCGACGTCTTGTGTGTCTCAAGGCCCACAAAGTTGGAAAATGGAGATATGTGTGAGTCAGGCCTACCGTTGATGAGTAGCAGGACCCTGGATAGTACCGAGCTTTTTACTGGACTTTTGTTGCACTAATGCCGTGAGAAAACGAAAATGCAAGTGGAACAACATTGGCGTACGTGTGCGCCTAGCTTTATGCAGGAGTTAATTTGAAGGCATGACATGTGACGACTGTGACGTGCTTTGTTGAATCGAGGTTTATCAATAAGGCTGGCCGCTGCTCCTATTTGCAAGGCGCAAAGTCCAATGTTTGTTTTTGGTTTGAATGCGCACTTGTTACAGCGACCCTTCAATCTCGCTACTAAGAGACGACTGCAGACACTGCATCTGAGTTTCACACCAAAGCGCTGAGCAATTGCTAGTGAAGGTCCCTACGCGGCGACTTGAGGTGGTTTCGAACCTTCAACCCTTCGGCTGCTAGGCGACGAACATACCAACTACACCTCCGCGCCCCACACTTGCTTATCGGTATCGGTCGGTGCTAAGACATTTGAGTTCGTCTGACATGGTTAAAAAATTTCAATCCTTCTTGGCTCGAATGAGTGTGTTTCTCAGAGCAGAAATGCATCTGTCCACAATAAAAGAAATTTGAAGAGCCATTGATCATAATATTCTGAGGTTCAAAGGCACGGATTATAACGATGGCGAAAATCGAGAGCAAGAAATTGAACCTACTAGATGGTCTGCAGAAAATTATTGAGTGTGTTTCTCAGGCCAACACTTTGTTATGTAACAACCGAGAAAGCACGGGGGTTGGTCCGGGAAAAAAGCGGCATTTATGAGCACCATAAACAAGATATACATGCAGGGTGCGCCAAAAAAACTCTAGGTTTTTTGCCAATATCTTGACCAAAAGTAAGAATTTCCAAATGAAATTTTACAGGCTTATAGACAATTCATATTTACACATTATAGCCAGATTTCATTAAAATATTCCACGCAGAACAAAAGTTATATCACTTTGAGTGAAGTCACCCACCGTTTTTTTTTGACGATTCAAAAACGCGACGCAATGAAAACTAACAAAAACCAATCCAAATTATTCTGGCCAATATCTTGGCCAAAATTAAGAATATCGAAATGAAATTTTACAGGCTTAAAGACAATTCATATCTGCACATGGTGGTCAGATTCCATCAAAATATTTCAAACGGAACAAAAGTTATGCCACTTTTAGTGAGGCCAACCCCGTTTCTTGACAATTCAAAGACGTACCGTAACGCAGCAAAAAAGTAGCAAAAACACGATTTTATTAAGTCTAATCTTAAAGAATTGTTATCAGATGGCCTTGATATTGTCAGATGATCATTATTATTACTATTTAAAAGGAAACAGTGTACCAGCAAAGCTGCACGTCACTGAGAAGTCACTTAGTAAGATGGCAATCAAAGTGGTAAATAAAGAATCTGTCAGATTAATCAGGGGTACATCAAGAACTTTGCAAAGAGACTCAAAAGAAGTGTTGGCACTGGTGGTGGGCACATTGAACACAAGTTGTGAAGCACTACCAAGTTCATTTGACAACAGTTATTGGAGATTGAACATGATAAAATCGTGTTTTGTTACTTTTTGTTGTGTTTCGTTTTTGAATCGTCAAAAAACGGTGGGTGGCCTCCC
Organism: Lumbricus terrestris; assembly: GCA_949752735.1. Taxonomy (NCBI): domain Eukaryota; kingdom Metazoa; phylum Annelida; class Clitellata; order Crassiclitellata; family Lumbricidae; genus Lumbricus; species Lumbricus terrestris. Next base: position 27,977,569 of record OX457043.1, read on the forward strand.
TAAAAGTGGTATAACTTTTGTTCTGTTTGAAATATTTTGATGATATTTCACCATCATATGTAAATATGAATTGTCTTTGAGCCTGTAAAATTTTATTTTGAAATTCGTACTTTTCGTCAAGATATTGGCAAAAAACCTGATTTTTGTTGCGTTTCGTTTTTGAATCGCCAAAAAACGGTGGGTGACCCCAGAAAAAATGGTATACTTTTTGTTCTATTCGAGATATTATGGTGAAATCTGGTCATAATGTGTAAATATGAATTGTCTATAAGCCTGTAAAATTTCATTTTGAAATTCTTACTCTTGGTCAAGATATTGTCAAAAAACTTAGGGGCGTCTTTTTTGGGCGCACCCTCTACACATAGCTCAGTGGACGCGAACTGCGTAATAATTAACTCCTCAAAACAGCAAAACTGTGGATGACAGGCTATATGGTAGGGACCGTAGGGTGGTAGAACCATTGCAGGATGACCGAGAATTGTGCGGACTCAAAATTAATGCTGAATAAAGAAGTCGGGATTTCTTAAGAGAATTTGTGTAGGGCCAGGATAAAACATTCGAGATTGAGAAATAGCATTCTGAACACGTCTTATAACACACGCCACTGAGTGTGCTGTAGTCTGGTCTTTTAACTTCTATGTGGCAGAGTTGGATTAAAGAAGATGCAAGAACCCAATTACATGAGGTTCCCGACTTTACGGGATCGCGAATGGGAGAGGAGTTTTCAATTACAAAACGTATCAAGAATTAATTATAGACCCTACTGTGGTAGACATTCATAGGGCGAATTTCGACTGAATAGACATTTTGTGTCAAACCTTCTCGCAAATAATTATTGTGTAAAACGTTACTATCAGTAAAGCATGCATTCCAATGTCTGTTGTCTACTCAATTGCATCCCATAAGGCCATTAAAATGGATAGTTGGGTACCCCGTACAGCAGAGCCGTTTTAAGGCCAAGGCACGCGAGGCACGTGCCTAGGGCCCCGCGCAACAGGGGGCCCCGCGACGACCCAAAATACTACATTGCATTACAAATTAGCAGCATAATTATTATACGAACTTTAACGTAGATCTATGTTAAACTACTTTATATCTGACACTGAGAGATTTAGGCGGAAATAGGGTTACCTTCAGGCATCTCTCGGGTTGGTGGGGGGGAACGTCACCTAGAAAATAATGACTACCCGATATCCAAAACATTTGACCACATAATAATAGTTTTAATTGCTGTTTACATTATTGTATTACACGAACTCTAGTAATATAATTATGATTATAATGATACAATGAGTATAGTTTACTGTTAATATTTGTACATGACTATTTTTGCACGACTAATTGGCGTCTTTCCATGCTACTTTTCAAATGTCAAACTGCCAAATTTTCTAGATGTTTTGTCCCTTGAACACTTAGTAGGCTAAAACAGTAGGCTATCATTACTATACACGGCGTCCCGATTTTGGAAGTTCTTCCTTGGTTTGTGTAACATCTGTAACGATTCAGATAAATGTGTCCTTGGTCAGCAATGCGCGTGATTTTTTTCTGCAACGGGAATAGGTCTAAGCTAATAATTATTCATGTGAAAGAAAGAATGGCTTACGCAATTACAAACCTGTCTGCAGTTATTCATTATAGTGTAATGGTCCAGAGGCAGCAGAACTGAGCTGCTGAACTTGAAATTCTTATTGTAATGTGGAGACTTGGACTAATGCATTGCGTGGACGCACTGTGTGTTGACGGCCTTTGACCGTTTTATTTTTGTCCGCCTGCTTGTCTGCCTCCGTCCGCCTGTGCGCTGCATCCGCCTATCTGCTGCATGCACTGACTCGCCGCTTACGACTGCAGCCGACCGGTCTGGCTGGCACGCATCGCGCTCTGTCTGCTATAAAAGGGCAGGATTTCGCTGTTCGCCACCGACTCTCTGGTTGGCCACGAAGCGGACTAGAGGGCCTGGCACTTGATACACGGTAAAACGTGAGTTCGAGTGGTAACCGACTTGCTTTCGGACGGCCTCGAAGCTGACCGATCGCGCTGCCGCTCGACACACGGTAAAACGTGAGTCCGAGTGGTAACTGACTGACAAGCGACTTCAGACGGCCTCGAAGCCGACTGGTCGACTGGCACCCGACACACGGTAAAACGTGAGTCCGGGTGTGGACTGACTACCAACTCCTGGTAAGGCCACGAAGCTAACCAGAGAGGCTGGCACTTGATGCACGGTAAAACGTGGGTCGAGTGGTGACTGATTATGAGAGTGGGTGTCGCGGCCCCTATTGACCTTGAGTACTTAAGCATCGGTCTAGGGGTTCCCTACTCTCATTAGAGGGGTTCGAACCCTCCGACGGCTGGCTACAGACTGACGATTGACCCCGACTGCGGGAGGGATTCTTGGGATCGCTGCGGTCTACCTTTGGTCCCATTTCCAGTATCGCTTCTGTTTCGTTTGTACCTTAATCGCCTTGTGTTTGGAAACCAATAAATCTGTTTGAAACCTTAACCTGGTTAGTCTTTAGTCAACCGCTAAAGCCGGACCCGGATATATTTACACTTACGGGCTAGGGGTGGTGCTTTGGTCTCCTGGTGTAATTTGCCCAACCTAGTTCCGCTACATATTGGTACCCGGTAAGTGGGGTGATTCTTGGTTTCCTTTGGTGGTTTTGGCCTTCGACAAAACTGGAACTTGGGGTGGTAGACTTTGACTCTGACGGACTGACAATGATGTGGAACGGTCAGGCGGAAGAAACTGTTCCTGGTTACCCGGTTACTTCGTCGCCAGACGCCGGACGACGAAAGGACCTCCTGGTGGACTACGAGGTCGAATCCAGCCGTTTCCTGACGAAGATTGATTTCGCCGATTCGCCGAAGAAGGACCGCAAGAGTATACTGATCCCGGAGAAAGACGTCAGCGTCCTGGAGACAAGGGTCATGGAGAAAGTCAGTCGCATGATCGGAGACCGAAAGAGTCCGATGAAACCAGGAAAGTTCGATGGAACCGGATCTCTCGAATCATTCCTGGCGCAATTCGACGTGTGTGCGAGACACAACCGATGGACTGCAGATGATAAGGTCGATTTCCTCCGCTGCTCGTTAGAGAAGGCGGCAACACAGTTGCTCTGGGATTTCGGAGCCAGGACAGAAATCACATACGAACAGCTCGTCGAAAGATTACGGCAACGTTATGGCGCAGAGGGTCAAGCTGAAACCTTCCGGGCCCAATTGTATTATCGCCGACAGAGAGCAGACGAGACGCTTGGGGATCTGCTGCACGACATTAGAAGACTTGTCGTCCTCGCTTATCCGGTGCCGTCCAATGAGACAACAGAGATCGTCGCGAAGGACGCTTTCCTCGAAGCGATCCGGGACCGGGAATTGTCTCTCAAGGTGAGGGAACGTGAGCCAAAAACTATTGACGAAGCCTAAAGAACCGCGTTACGTCTCGCCGCCTATCAGCAGACGTCGGAATTGGAAGACCGACGGAAACCAGCCAATCGGGTGAGAGTGACACAGGAAGGAGATGCCGGGGGACAACTTCAGTCCCAACTGGATCATTTCTTCGCAGCGCAACGCAAGTGGCAACAGGATCTAGAAGGGAAGATTTGCCGTCAGATGGAGGAACTCCGAGGCTCGCATCGGACGGGTCTTGACGCCGAGCCGACAGTTTCTCCGCCGGTTCCGTCTCCAGGAAGGCCTCCCGGGAATTTTGGTCGACCCGTGACCTGCTTCAACTGCGGACGCGTGGGTCACGTGGCTCGTCAGTGCCGCCAACGCAGACGGAATCCTAACCGTCAAGAAGACGCACACGATTCGGGTCCAACGACGTACGAGAACGATGGACCGATCGTCACGAACCACACTACGAGGGAGCGAACGACCGGTACAACGAGTAACGCGATCTACATCCGTGGAGAAATCAACGGACAGCAAAGAACTTGCCTAGTGGACACTGGGTCGGAGGTAAGCTTGGTTCCCTCCTCTGATGTTGATGGTTTGATGCTCCAACCTTGTAACCGAGTCCTTTTGGCTGCGAATGGTTCTCCGATTAGAGTTCTGGGACAGCTGGATGTGCAGGTTAAAATCTCCAGAGGGTTTTCCATCGATACTTGCTTTCTCGTTTCCGATCAGATAGGCGAACCTATGCTTGGGATGGACTGGCTAAGGAAGCATCGATGTAGGCTTGGTTTTGGGCAAGGCGCGCTATTCATTGGTCGTCGCCGTATTCCACTAGTCCGAGGGAATGGTTCTTTCTGGTGCCGCAGAGTAATGGTTGCGGAAGATACCACTGTACTTCCTCGATCTCAGTGTGATATACCGTGCAGGACGCAATATAGAAATTTGTCGACCGCTGCACAGGCGTGGATGACTGAGTCCAAGGAGATCCAGCCGGGTTTGCATGTGGCTAGGGTGGTATTGGATGATGTGGCTGATAGGGCTTGTATTCGCGTAGTAAATCTAAATGAGCAGTCCGCCCTGTTGACGGTTAACCGAATGTTGAGTGACTTGCACCCAGTAGAGGTCGAGAGAAGGGAGGAAAATGAAGGACACATAGGTTCCGAAGACCACTTGGTTGAGAAATTGATGAAGGATATCCCGGAGGATGTTCCGATGGACGTGAAAGAGGGGCTGAAAGGTCTATTGTTGAAGTATGAAGATATTTTTTCGACAACCGACCAGGATTTGGGACGGACCATGATTTCCCAGCATCGAATCGACACTGGAGACTCGCGTCCCATGAGACAACCATTACGGAGACAGCCTCTCCCGTATCAGACTGCTATCGACGAGCAATTGAGTCAGATGTTGTTGACTGGAGTGGTTGAACCTGCTGTGAGTGAATGGGCTGCGAATGTTGTTCTTGCTAAGATGAAAGACGGGTCCTTGAGGTTTTGTATTGATTATCGGAAACTGAATAACCAGACCCGGAAGGATTCTTATCCTCTTCCTAGAATAGACGCCTGTTTGGATGCTTTGTCGGGAGCTGGGTGGTTTAGCACCTTGGATTTGCGAAGCGGATATCATCAGGTCGCGATGGACCCGGGTGATGCGGACAAGACTGCTTTTATCACCAGACGAGGAAGTTTTCGTTGGAAAGTTATGCCTTTTGGGTTGTGCAATGCGCCCGCCACTTTTCAGCGACTTATGGACATTGTGCTATCTGGACTGAATTTCGAATTATGCTTGGTGTACCTAGACGATGTGATAATCTTCAGCACTACTGCAGATCAGCATTTGGTTCGTCTAAGTAGCGTCTTTCAGAGACTTAGAGAAGCTAATTTGAAGCTGAAGTCTAGTAAATGTCATTTGCTTAGGCGTACCGTATCCTTTCTTGGACATATAGTCACAGCTGAGGGTATATCAGTGGACCCATCGAAGGTACAGGCTGTAGCTGAGTGGCCTACACCAGGGCATCTGCGGGAGGTTCGCGCATTTCTAGGACTCTGCTCTTATTACCGTAAGTTTATTCGGGGATTCTCTACGGTTGCAGCACCATTGTTTGCACTGACCAAGAAGGATCAACCGTTCTTGTGGGGAAATGAATGTCAGGAAGCTTTTGATCGTCTGAAGGTTGCTTTAACCATCGCTCCAGTACTCAGTTTGCCTGTAGACGACGCTACTTACACATTGGACTGCGATGCTTCGGATCTAGGTGTTGGTGGGGTGCTGTCTCAAACCATTGATGGCGAGGAACGAGTGATTGCCTATGGCAGCCGCTTATTTTCAACGGCCGAACGCAACTATTGCGTGACAAGGAGGGAACTGTTGGCCATAGTGCATTTCACTCAGGTCTATAGACAGTATCTGCTGGGTAGACATTTTACACTTCGAACGGATCATGCAGCGCTGAGATGGCTTCAGCGTACTCCGGATCCTATTGGTCAACAGGCCCGATGGTTAGAAAAGTTGGCAGAATTCGACTTCGAAATACTGCACCGGCCTGGACGCAAGCATGGAAATGCGGACGCTCTATCGCGGAAACCTTGTCGACAGTGCCACTGGGAGGAGACGGACTCCGTGGACAACTTTGTCCGGGAAGTGGTTGAGGTTTCGGACGAGAACGACAGTACGAAGGACATCAAGGACTCACAGAAGGAGGATCCAGTGCTGCGTTTGGTCAGAACTTGGCTAGACGAGGGAATGCCAAGTCTGCAAGAAATCCTACAGGAAGAAGAGGCTGTAAAGATCTACTGGCATCAGCGGGATCTGTTATACTTGAAAGAGGATGTGGTCTACCGACGGACACCGGACGAACTGGAACAGGTACTTGTGCCGAGGAACCTCAAGGAAGATTATTTGAGACTGGCGCATACTGGTCTAACTGGTGGACACCTAGGTGTCAGGCGAACCCGATGGCAGGTTCGGAGACGGGCCTACTGGGTCGGATGGTCCAGAGATGTAAAGAGGTTCTGCCAACACCGTGGACCCTGTTGCCAGTACCGGCGGGGTGCACTACAGAGACAGGGGCCCTTACAGGTCATGCCGTGTGGAGAGCCATGGGAGAGAGTAAGTGTGGACATCACGGGTCCTCATCCTAGAAGTAGGAAGGGCAACACTTACATCCTAACCATGATGGACAATTTCTCAAAGTTCGTCGAAGCCGTTCCGATGGCGAATCAGGAGGCAACCACAGTTGCGAAGGCACTGGTGGAGACCATTGTCGTCCGATACGGAGCTCCGCTACAGATTCTAACGGACCGTGGAAAAAACTTCGATGGAAGGGTATTTCGGGACATGTGTAAATTGTTAGAGGTGGACAAAGTACGGACGTCCAGCTATCATCCGCAGTGCAACGGGATGATCGAGCGTTTTCATCGCACGCTCAATTCCATGTTGGGAAAAGTGGTGAGCGAGAATCAACGAGATTGGGATGAACACCTCCCGTATGTGGTGGCAGCGTATCGCGCATCGATTCATGATGTGACCGGGTTTTCGCCGAACCACCTTATCTTCGGAAGAGAAAATAGGACGCCACTGGATCTCGCGTACGGACCGCCCGAGGCATCGGATGCGAACGAGTCTACTTATTCTATCTACGTGGCCGAGCTGTCGGAAAGGTTCGAGAAGGCCTACACCGTTGCGTGCCATAGTCTTAGAAAGGGCGCAGAAAGACGCAAGCACGCCTACGACTTGCGAGTGCGGCCTGCAAAGTTCGAGGAAGGAGATTGGGTCTACTACTTCAGTCCACGGAAGTTTGTGGGACGCAGCCCGAAGCTGCAACGGAACTTCACTGGTCCCATGATGATCGTGCGGGCGTGTGGCCCCGTCAACTACCTTCTCCAGAAATCGCCAAGAGCTAAACCCTTCGTGGCGCATGTTGACAAGCTCCGTCATTGCTATGGACGGACAAAAGGACAGTGGAACGAGTCGCCTGCAAAGACAAACGAAGGATCATACGTCGAAGCAACGGACAGCGCTACAGCTTCTTCCAGCCGTCAGCCGCGTTACCGCTGGAAAGAAACACTTACGAAGGAAGCCTCTTCGGGACGACGACGTACCGACGTCAGCGATGGTGCGACGGCTTCTGCCGTCGACCGGCCAAGTACCAGGTCCTTTGCATCGCGAGGAGAAGCAGGAGAAGCAACAGAAGCAACAGAAGCAGATTCGGACGGAGCAACGACAGTCTCAAGCAGACCTCGTCGGGCCGTTCGTCGGCCTGTCCGGTTCCAGTAAGTGTACGGGGATGACGGCGCACGTTTCCTCTACGTCCGCGACGTCTACTCCTCTTCGTGCGCGCATGGACGTGCGCGTGGTTTCATCGTCGGCGCGCTTGTGTGCGCGCGTGCTTCCTCGACGCCTACTCCTCGTCGTCTACTCCTCTTCGGCGCGCTTGTCTGCGCGCGTTTCCTCTTCGTGCACGCATGGGTGTGCGTGCGAGCTTTTCGTCGGCGCACGTGTTTACGTGCGAGCGCGCCTGGATGCGCCGATGTCATCTTCCCGCCTACAGCTGCCTAGCAGCATCAATCTGCCTGGGTCGCGCGCGTGCGTGTCCCGTTCGCCTATAAAAGAATCTCTCTGGCCGCTGATCTGCGTCAGTTGGAAAAGATGGCAACCAAAGAGATCCGTCGCTGTTCCGGCTGCGGTCAAGTTTTTGCGGGGACACAAGCATCTCAAAGGATCTTGCAACATGAAGCAAAGTGCCGCGTTCTTCGGATTCGCTCCGCCAGACTCGTCTCGACGGCGCCTGCTGCCCTGGCAGCCGAACCGGTCGCTGGTACACATGAACCGGGTGAACAGCCTGACGTCTCGCTCGGATTCGATACCGACTTCCCTCTAAGCGTGCCCGACCCGGTTTTGGACTCTGTTCCAGATTCGGTTTCCCCTCCTATGACCAGGGAGGAGACTGCTCGCATTGTGAGACTGGGTCGCGCGATGGCTTCAACTATGACCATCGAGCAATTCGTGCAGAGGATGTTGGACCTTTATCCTCATTGGTCCATCGACCTTCTTCGTGGAGTTTTCGACGGGTGCCTATCCCCGTCTCCGATTCCCAATCCTTCGACGACCCCGTCGAACGAGGACGTGATCTGGATCGACGACGACTAAAGAATGACTACGAAAGAAGAAAAGAAAGAGAAGAATCGACAGTTTCTGCTTTGAACTTGGTGCGACCCTTGTGCGAACACTATGGACTTTTAATTAATAGTCGTAAGTACGGCTTTGCGATTTCTTTGTACTGAACTGAACTCTAATAAGTGCTGCTAATCGATTTCGTGCGATGGACACTGAATTGCTTTATTTCTTCTACATGGAGAACAGTTTGCTGTTTGGACTTTCATCTCGTAAACTAAGTTTTTAATGCGAATTTTTGTAATTGTGTTCGAACTTGTGAACCGTATTGAGTCGCATAGTTAAGTAGTTGGGACATTGTGTTCGTTCCCTCGTGTTATTGTGCAATGCCATGTTTAGTTTGCTCCAAAATGGGACTTTTGGATTGCTTTTGGGGGAGGCATGTGGAGACTTGGACTAATGCATTGCGTGGACGCACTGTGTGTTGACGGCCTTTGACCGTTTTATTTTTGTCCGCCTGCTTGTCTGCCTCCGTCCGCCTGTGCGCTGCATCCGCCTATCTGCTGCATGCACTGACTCGCCGCTTACGACTGCAGCCGACCGGTCTGGCTGGCACGCATCGCGCTCTGTCTGCTATAAAAGGGCAGGATTTCGCTGTTCGCCACCGACTCTCTGGTTGGCCACGAAGCGGACTAGAGGGCCTGGCACTTGATACACGGTAAAACGTGAGTTCGAGTGGTAACCGACTTGCTTTCGGACGGCCTCGAAGCTGACCGATCGCGCTGCCGCTCGACACACGGTAAAACGTGAGTCCGAGTGGTAACTGACTGACAAGCGACTTCAGACGGCCTCGAAGCCGACTGGTCGACTGGCACCCGACACACGGTAAAACGTGAGTCCGGGTGTGGACTGACTACCAACTCCTGGTAAGGCCACGAAGCTAACCAGAGAGGCTGGCACTTGATGCACGGTAAAACGTGGGTCGAGTGGTGACTGATTATGAGAGTGGGTGTCGCGGCCCCTATTGACCTTGAGTACTTAAGCATCGGTCTAGGGGTTCCCTACTCTCATTAGAGGGGTTCGAACCCTCCGACGGCTGACTACAGACTGACGATTGACCCCGACTGCGGGAGGGATTCTTGGGATCGCTGCGGTCTACCTTTGGTCCCATTTCCAGTATCGCTTCTGTTTCGTTTGTACCTTAATCGCCTTGTGTTTGGAAACCAATAAATCTGTTTGAAACCTTAACCTGGTTAGTCTTTAGTCAACCGCTAAAGCCGGACCCGGATATATTTACACTTACGGGCTAGGGGTGGTGCTTTGGTCTCCTGGTGTAATTTGCCCAACCTAGTTCCGCTACAGTAATAATAAATATACTTATTGAAATTTCCAATCACTCTTTTGTTATAAGCACTGTAATAATAGAGTAGCCTAACTTTTGTTAAGATCTCGGCTTACAAAATGCAATGCTGCCATTACAATGTGGAAACTGAAAAAAATTGTAATAGGCCTAATGGTAAGAATATTTATTGAAGTCTTCGGCTAGGCCTACTCATGTTAGCACTGCAATAGTTGATCAATTTTGCTAGGATGCAGCTAAAAATGCTCAGTCAATGCAATGTGAAAATTCAAAAATTTCTGGTTGGAGGTCAAATTTCCTCCCCATACTTTCCCCTCTCGGCGCTACACGTCTCAGCAATCGACCGGCAAATACCCGTTCTCAGTTCCCAGAAACCTTGATTTCACAGCAGCTTTAAAGGGTCTAGATTGGACTCAATCGATGGCTGCCGGTAGGCCTACTTTTAGGGTTAGGGTTTGTGCCTAGGGCCCCAAAACTCCTTAAAACGGCCCTGCCGTACAGAATTTGCATATGGTTACAAGAAATTAATTCGTCAATGATTATAGGGCCTTTTTTATTATTCTGCATTTTATTTCTTCTAATATAGTTTTTAAACTTTACTTTACTCAAATGTCGCATGGCTGTCTGTGTTCGACGTTTTCCTTTACAAACATTTCAAATTTTAAGCTTTGGTATGGCTACTTAAAGGTTAACGGTCAGAAGGCCTACCAAAGCCACTCGTTCTCCTTCCACCGAAAGTATTCTTCTCAAATGTGGGCAAGTTTAAATAATTATGTGCAAATTACCCACCGTGTTTATTTAGGATAGATTTAACTGGGTGTTCAGATTATTCAATGAAATATCTGTTGTCATGTCTTATTCAGACTTACAGAGACTTAGCCTACAATCGAAACATCGAGCTAATCTCAGATAACCCCACAACCAATCAATCATGGAGGTTGGACTTCGAGTTGTGAGGGGAAAGGACTGGAAATGGGGAGACCAAGATGGTGGAGAGGGCAGTGTTGGCACGGTGGCGGACGTCGGTTGTCCAGGGGGCAAGATCCCCCAAAACACCGTCGTCGTCGTGTGGGATACCGGGGCCAAGGCCAACTACAGAGCCGGTCATCAGGGTGCAGACGATCTGAAAGTTTTTGACAACGCTGCTGCAGGTATGTCAAATTCGCATTTTTCAGAAATGGGCAAGACGGATAGTTCTCCGGGGATTACATTTGACTCCTAGCTGCGTTTGGTGATACCTTGGACCAAGAGCTCATGTTCACGAAACCACATCAATTAGATCAATCTACTTTGTCGTGATTGATACTATACCAACTGCGTCTGATTAAGGTGGTATCTCGATCTCTACTGCTGCTGTCACTCTTGTCCATGCCTTTGTACTGTCCCACCTCTGGTGTCCACTGGCCTCTCGTCTCAACTATTGTAGCCTATGTTGGGCTCTCTCCGGATTGGGTGTCTTGACCGGGTTCTTCTGGGCAAAGCACCACGCCTTATTGGTCGTAACCCTAAAATTGGCCGAGTATGTACTCCACTAGCTTCCATTTCTGACGTGGATCGCCTATGGGGTTTCTGCACTGGTCCAGCGCTGCTTGAAGGGTCTGGCTCCCATGTACCATTGTACCTACAGGAACTCTGCTGTCCCACTTCTGGTGTCCAGCGGCGATATGACCTCCGATCGGCTGATCAAGCCGAACCCCTAGTCCCTCGCTCGCGGAATACTACAGTATATGCAGCGGCGCTCGTTTTCGATGGCTGACCCTAGGACTCGGAATGAACTCCATGTTACGCTACACCTGGTCACACCAATAAATTCCTACGAACTTCAAAATTGACTTTTTAACCGTGGTTGAACTGGCAGCGCTCCTGAGTGGATTCCCCTGAAGGCCATTAAATAAAAAGTTCTTAATAATAACAATAATAATAATTATTATTATTCTTATTATAATAATGATAATAAATAATAATAGTCCCTAAGTCCCTGGGGAATGAAGTACTTCAGGGCAAAAAACTATTATTATTATTATTATTATTATTATTATTATTATTATTATTATTATTATTATTATGTAAGTGTGTATTAAAGTATTCTGTAAGTATGTTGAATGTAAACATGTATGCATGTATAATATAATTTTATATATATGGGCCTTTATCAATGTATGATAGTATGTAGGCCTATCTATATGTTTGAACCATGGTGCAAGAAATACGACGTATGTATAATACAAAGTGTGTCCGACAGATTTATGCACTACTAAAACAATATATTCTCCAACTATCCGACAATTGACTTCCAGTATTTTGATCAATCAGAATTCGTTACTTTTGATTAATCGATCAATAATTCCGATCAATAATTTTGATCGGAACAGATCGTGATTCTCAGTTTTCGAACATGGCTGCTTAATTTAGCGCAAACTTTCATTTGACTGCGTAATGCAAAGTGTTTTCCTTAAAACGACAACTCGTGGGTAATAATATTCAAATAGGCCTACCTCAATATCGTATTTGCTTATCTGTTTTATTAATTTTGAACATTCTTAAATGTCAGCCTTTAGATGCGTGCACAGTTTTGGGACCAGGACGCCAAGTGCATCTCTAAAACTGTTATGCTCAATATTGTACGGGTCGGACTTAACACATGAACGACCCTAAGTAACGTAGGCCTATATTATTGACGGCAACATAGCCTACGTAATTTGTATCCCTGAAACACTTTTGTACATGCACTACGTTATGCAACGTACCTTTTTAAAGAAATAAATACCCTAAATGGGAAAAAAATATATGAAAACCAAATTGAACTGATGCATAAAATATTATGTTCTACACATATATAGATTTCAATTTTTGTTTTTATGTTATTTGTAGGCACTCGGCATCCTAACATATCTTGCGACATATGCAATGAGTCAGGATTGCTCGGAACGCTATGGCACTGTGAAGTATGTCTGGGTTATGACCTCTGTCATGCTTGCTACATGGGAGACAAACATGAGCTTAGTCATGCCTTCACACGATGGGACACCGCAATGTCTCTGGGGTAAGGATCTACCAATAATCTGCACCAGAGTTAGTTGCATTTTATAGTGAAGAATAAATCAACTAGGTAAATGAATGCATGAATTTGCTTATTACACACAAAAAGCTAAAGATTCACTCGTGAGTCGTGAGACTCTAAATACAGTGCAACAGGAGCTAGAAAAGTTAATAGCTCATACTTCCTTTATTATTATTATTATTCATGCATGCTTTCCTATATATTACTTAATCAAACTTAATTGATAATAATGACAATCATAATAATTATATCAATTATAATTAAGCATACAATATAATAGTAATAATAATACGTAAGACCTAGGTCTCCTCGCTTCTTACATCTTCCAACTGGTGACCACGGAGACCCTGAGTCCGTTTAATCCACCAGCCTTGGAATTCATCAACGAAATCGGAAAACTAATTTCGTCTGTTAGTGGTGACAGACGCGAAGCAACGTTTCTTTTCCAGCGGGTGTCTGTAAGCATTCAGCGCTATGACATGATCACCTTTAAAGGGACTTTCTCTTTAAACTCTGAAGACACGTCTTCTGGACTTGAATAATAATATTTGGTCTAACAATAGCGACAATAATGATGACAACAAAATAATAATAACGGTAGAACGTCATCGCAATACAACAAAGACAGCAGTAACAATGACATCAGTATCAATTCGATGTATGCAATAAAGGACACTTTTAACTACTGTTGTTACTAACTAGTAGTTTTAACTACCAACCATGTAGGACCTATGATGTAGGGTCTATTCGCCTAGAATCTATAGAAAGTCTTAAAGAAGCAATGTATAAAATTAATGATATTTTGTAGTAGGCCTAAATGCAGTTTTTCCATTTGCTTTATACAGCGCTGTATAGAATTTCAGAGGTTTGAACGTTGTTCGTAGACATTATGTTTGTATGTGCACTTGCTATAGCGCCCCTTCAAGCTCTCTACTCAGAGGCGCTCTCGAATACATAGCAGACACTGCATCGGAGTTTCACGCCGAAGCGCTGAGCAATTGCGAGGAAGGTCTTGCCCAAGATACCTACGCGGCGACTTGAGGTCGATTCGAACCTCCACACCTTCGGCTGCAAGGCGACAAACATACCCACTACACCACCGCGCCCAACATAAGCGATAGGAAACAACAAGTGTTCAGTCTGCCACTGACTGCAACGGCATTTCAGAACTTAGACAATTCAACGCAGCCAAGTAGCACCGAAATTGAACGTCTTTATTAGCGTTTCTGGCATGATATAGGCTGTACCCCAGCAGTTGCAAAATGACAGGCAAGGTGTTTGATGAGATTATCCTTTTGACCCACTGTTTCAGTGGTCTAGCTTCTTAGACCTCTTAAACTTACTAGTTTTTAGACTTTTAGTGAACATAGACTATCTGTTGATTTTTAAAATGTAAGATGTTCTAGAGTTTTTACAGTTGAGGGATTTGCACGTTAGACATTACTAGGTCTAGCTACAACAATATTTTTATGGGCATTTGCTGCTGCTAAAAATGAAGTTCGCACCATGGTGTCGTGTACCTCATTCCTAGCGTAAGCTGCGTAACAAAAACTGTCACTTTCCTTGCAGTCACCTGTCACACAGCAATCTCAAGGCAGACCAAGAAGGTACCACTTCCGAATACCATCCATTTTACACGACTTAGCTTGCATGCTGTGAAGGTTGGCGCCCACATCTCCACCTGCATTTTCTGAATAAAAATTAACAAATCAAATCACTTTTAATGTTTTAACCTATTGTGCCACATTGAAAATTTGTCATTTTGTCAAATCCCTGGTGCATCATCTTTCAAAATAGTCCGCATTCATTTCAGATGTCTTGTAACGAAAATTATCAGACCTGATTTCTCTTACTAAATCTTTCAGAGTTCCAGTCTCAGCGAGATCTGGATCGCGCAAAGTACAGGCCAAAGGAATTTATTTGGGGGCGAAGGTCGTTCGAGGCACCAACTGGAACTACAAAAACCAGGATGGTAACACTTTTATTAATACCTTAATTACCGGCACTAATAATTGCGCAATACCATGACGATGCAATTTATGAATTACATAATACGAATAATATTTAAAATATAGGCAAAATTCACAGAATAGCGTATACCTTCTTCCACTTCATATAACTGAACAAATTATATTTGACACTTTTTCATCCATACTTAGGTCATTTTCAACCCCAATCAGCTAACAAAACTAAATAGATTGCAGAAAAACCATACAAATTATTACCATATCTCCCGAGAAGGAAACTGATTAGAAAGCTTCTGAACAGGGCCGGTGTCACGTGATATTCTATCCCCCTTAAATCTATCCGGTTGATAGAATTAAACTATTCCCCCGGTTGGAATATACCGGTCTAGACTATCCGGAGGGATAAACCATTCTATTCCCATTATTAGAAAACTAGCTGGGTTACCCGGCGTTTCCCGGGAATTTAGGATTCGCCGCGTTCCCGGCCACTCCCATTCTCTCCCTCTCCCTCCCTCCCCTCTCTTCCCCTACGTTTCTCTTTTTTCCGGAAGAATTTTCTTCCACCTACAACCTCCACCCCACCCACACCAACCACACAACACCCCAAAACACTCCGACCTCCACCGTAAGGTACGCAATCCGTGAAATTTTGGTTTTCCGGGGGAAAATGTTTTCTCCCCACCTCACCCACCCTACCCCACCCTGACCACACCCAAGAAAACCCAACCACGCTCAGACCTCCACCGGTACGCCACCCGTAAAATTTGGGTTTTTTGGGAAAAAAGTTTCCCCAAATTTTTTCTCCCCCAACAATACCCGGTCCTGCGAGCCGATGTACGTGTTGGGGGAGGCGAGGTGGCCCGTGTAAAAACTTGTCTAGCTGTAACGTTTCAGGTGAAGAAGTGTGAAAATATGCATGGCAACGGCTGAAAAAGTAGAGAAAATGAGGTTTTGCTCCCTACCCTGGCCCCCCATGGTGGCAGAGATTCGCCGACCCGCCTATAACCTGCCCTGTGTCGACCCCGACCCCCTGCGAAGGATTAGGGTCGATTGCTTCAAAACTGTGGCCGTGCATTACTAACACACACACACAAAACACAGACTTACTGAAATATACATGTATATAATATAAGATGAGCAATTGAGCATAATTTAAAAATTTATGTTGTAATCAAAATTTTAAGTGACTAATATTATTATTTTAAGTGCTCTAAGCAATGTTCCGAGCATGGCAACCGAAATTTACTTAGTGGCTCTAAGTGTTCTTAAGCGTTCTAATTGTTCTAAGTTCTCTAAAACCAAAGCAAGCAAAATTATCTAGTAGGAATGCGGCGCTACGCCAGGGCATGGCAGGGCAAATGCCCTGGTAAAAAAGCCTTTGCCCTGGCTGTTGCCCTGGTCGTTGCCCTGCCAGAAATTTTGCCTTGGGAGAATTTGTTTGGGCATTTTGCTTCCTACTGTTCACGTCCGTCCGCTCTCTGGCAGGGCAAAAGTTCTGGCATTGCAAAATTCTGGCAGAGCAAAAGTTCATGAGGAGAACAAAATCTGGCAGGGCAATTTTTTGCCAGGGCAAAAGTTCTGACAGGGCAAAAATTCGGGCAGGGAAAAGACCATAAAATTTGGCAGGACAAACGTTCTGACAGGGAAAAATTCTGGCAGGGCAGAAATTCTGGTGGGGCAAATATTCTTGAAGGGAAAAATTCTGTTGCTGTTTATCCACATTGCCGTAGACAACTACCAGCGCATGGGCCCAGCTGTCGCTTTATTGTTTTTCAAATGAAACGTAAACATTTGCGTAGGCAATAGACCTACATGTATATACCTGACTCCGTTACTTTATCTGTTGAACGCTTTGCTTTCGAAATGCTACTCGAAAGAGGATTTGCAATGCTTCACTAAGTCGCAGAGATTGGTCTACAGGTTGGGCCATAAAACGACCCTAAAGTTTTTTTGCCCGTAATCTTGGCCAGAGGTAGTAATTTTAAAGGAAATTTTACAGGCTTAAAGACAGATCATGCATATTTACACATGATAGCCAGATTTCATTAAAATATTCAGACAGAAAAAAGTTATATCACTTTTAGTGAGACCACTCACTGTTATATGACGATTCAAAAACATGACGCATCAAAAAGTAGTGAAAAACGAATTTGTTAAGTAACATCTAAGCTTACTTGTTATTGACAGAAAATCGTTATTATTATTTAGAAAAAAGCAAGTACCATCATAGCTGCAAGTCGCTGTGACATCATTAAATTTTAGCAAGATGACTGTAAGTTGGTAAATAGTCTAAAGAATGTTTTCTGATTAGTAATTTTGTTTTTAATATAATAAAATCGAAATTTCTATCAAATTAAAATTTCCAAGGTGTCGATGGCACGCAAAATTTGTATTCATATACATCATGAGCTGGGCCTTGGAGATAAAGCTACAATCGCCGCTTAGGCCTAATCTGATAAACGGTGATTGCAGAGAAATGAGGAGCTAAATTGAAATAGAGATTTAAGAAATGTGCCGTTTATGAAGGGAGATCGGTTCAACGTCAATACTACTGTAGGCCTACTGGTTTCACTGAGAAGAACCAATGGTTCCAAAATCCGGATTTGAACCCGATGATTTTATCAACTGTGGAGAGCTATTGCTCGAGAAAAACCGCAATCTTCAGCCAAAACCAAGAACGATAAGACACTGAAAATTGATGGTCGCATTGGAGTTGATTGGGAAGATTTATCTCTGGAACACATCACCAAGTCCATATAAATGTGCAAAAGACTCAAAACAAGTGTGGGTATTGGTGGTGGACACATTGAACACAGGATGTGATGTAGGCTACTATCACGTTAATTTGATAACAACAATATTATTATTTGAGATGAAACATAAAAATCGCTTTGTTACTACTTTTTGTTGCATTATGTTTTTGATTCGTCAAAAAGTTGGTTGTCTCACTAAAAGTGATATAACTCTTGTTCTGTTTGAAATATTGCGGTGAAATTTGGCCACTCTGCGTAAATATGAATTGTCTTTAAGCCTGAAAATTTTATTAATTTTTTCTTCGGGCCAAGATATTGGCAAAACACTTTTGGGGTTGGGGTATTTTTTATGACCCACCCTGTATGATGTTCTAGGATTTCAAATGTCAAAGTGTTCAGTTTTATGGCTTCGCCCATTTGATCCTCTGACCAGCCAACCATAATAGTGTAGGGCATAGATGTAAAAAACGTTTTTTTCCGTTTTTTATTATCTCCCAAAAAACGTCGTTTTTTTCGTTTTTTATTTTTCCCATCGTTTTTTATTTGTTCTTTATCTTTATTTATTCACTTACTTTCGGTTATTATTTTGCTTAATTTTAATTTTTCTCTGATATTCCTTATGTTTTCCGCCAACGCTCAAGAATTCAGCTAACTAAAGTCATTATTTCGTCGCTTAACATCATAATTTAAGAGATAGCCTGCGTGTAGTAGGTTCCTAATGAATGTTTTCAAGGTTAAAATGCGGTTTTAGATGTAGCAAAGTCAAATTATTTACCGTTTCCGTTTTTTATCGTTTTTTGTCGTTTTTTATTTTTTCGAAAAAAACGACGTTTTTTACCGTTTTTTATTCCGTTTCCATCGTTTTTTACATCTATGGTGTAGGGTGAGTGATTTATGGCATGCACGGTAGTGCAAAATTATACGCCTATGTAAGCCCGTACTACCGAGCACGCGACTCGCCCACTGCCCTGGTTACTTGTGTGACTGCCCTGGCTATGCCCTGGCTACAAAAAGTGTCTGGCGCCGCCACTGGGAATAAACATACCTGTTAGCGTCATTGTTCAAAACAAAGTAGATGGAAGTTAATTTGAAAAATAAATACACGAAGAAGTGCCTATTATCAACTTCTCTTCATCTGGGTAGAATGGTAGATACTATTAATACGAGGGATACTATCATACTTTATTTCGTGACACCGGCCTTAGCTCAGATGGCACCCCAGACAAAAAATAGCATGTATTTAGCGCCCCATGCAGAGCATAGACTACATTTGGAGTCCCAGGCAAAGCATAAAGCTGGCGCCCTCAGATTCCCACTAAATTGTTCAGCCTGTGTCAGAATCCAAAGACAAACCAGCCAGAACCTTCACGCTCAACCTAGTAATGTATTTTTAAAAAAAACATTAGTAGACTGAAAAGTCACTGAAGGCTGGATGATATTCAATTGTGTGGGGAAAAGATTAGAAGTGAAAAAACTATTAAATAACACCTTTTGTGCAACGTAATTTATGCTGTGAACTATAAAACAGACGTACACTGAATTCTTTGCTGTACGTGCGTCTAGTGTCATAAATGAACATTGCTACAGGCCTTAATGGAGCAAATAGACTGTTACTTATTGGCTTTTGATGGACTATATTGGAATCATTATAGCGTTACTTTAGAATAAATTAGATTAGATTAGGTTATCACAATGCTATATGAATGTTTACGTGTTCCGTGCTCTTACAAACGCTCTACTGATTCCATTCATGTGACAGGTGGACCTGACAAGCAGGGTGTAGTTCAATCAATCAGTGGATCAAGCGAAGGTGTTACATGGAGGAGCTGGGTCAAGGTCAAATGGGACAGCGGTGGAGCAAATGACTACCGTAGGGGTCACGATGGAAAAGTGGACGTGAAATGTGTCAAGGTCGCTGCAGGGGAGACATACTATGTTGATCACCTGGCCTGCTTAGGTAAGTAGCCTATTTCATGTCTCATGACGTCCATTCACCTGCTATATAATATGCATTCAACTCATTGCTTGAAAACGCATGTGGGCTAATGTCATAGGCTACTCATTTTGCATCCATTAAATCCGAATATTCAACCCAAAGAGGCTCTACAAGTCTACATGTGCAGGGTCAACGTGCACGTACGGAATCTAAGTGACATACAAAAGACTGGTTAACTGGTGCAGTCATGATTGCAATTCTAGTTTTATTACGATGATAATTGGAGTCCATTAACTGTTTATAATGAACCATAGATGTAAAAAACGAAGAAAATAAAATAAAAACGGAAAAAACGTCGTTTTTTCGAAAAAATAAAAACGCCAAAGAAACGATAAAAACCGGAAACGGAAAATAATTTGCCTTTGTTACATCTGAAACTTCATTTTAAGCTTTAAAAAAACCTTACTTATATGCAATTTTATCTTAGGCTAATCTGCAAATAACACAACTTTATTATTAGGCCAAAATTAATTGGTATAAGTAATATTAATCTACCACATTTATTTTTTCTTATAACTTTGGTCTAATAAGAATTAAGAAAAATAAAGGTGTTGAAATTTTTCAAATTTAAATTGTAAACATAAGTCCACATAAGTTCATGCTGATCGACATAACGCAATAAAAATCTAATCCAGTGGCGTAGCTAGCTTTTTGTGGGCCCGTGTGCAGAGGTCTCGCATGGGCCCCTGTTTGACCCTGTAAGGCTGGTATCTTTTCGTTCTTGCAATCAAGATCGCAAAACTAATCTAAGGCATTTGCTAAAAGGCCCAACACATGTAATACAATTCACAGAAAAATATGAATGCTGCAGCTGCAGGAATGAGATAGATAAATTTAAGTGTTATAAGCCTAACTGCATGCAGTGTTTTCCCAGTAGAATTTAAAATCTTTCACGTTGCAGACTTTTCCCACTTGCTATTAGCTGCCTACTTAAAACAATGTCATTGCATCATGGAGTTTTCTTTGTAGCATTTTTCTCAGCAAAAAATTTCAACCATCTATTAATTTCGGCCCATGTTTTGCAATTTGCACACCAAAAACGATACAATCATTAATTTTTCATAGTAGGCCATAGGCCTACCTAAAAATAAGTTGGCAATATTCTTTACAAGTGCAAAAATTGGGGAAAATGAAATAGGCCTACATGAATTCCTATAACGCTGATCCACACTTGCTCAATTTGGTGTCTGCCTGATTTTGGGGGTAGAGCTGAGAAGATTTGAGAGCAGTGTGAGAATTGTTGAAAAATAACTGGGGGATTATGCTATGATCCACGTGGAGTTGGGTTACGAAAAAGTAAAAAGACTTAACTATGTGACCCTAGGAAAGACTAGCGAGGGCTGAATGACCTCAAACTCCCGAGAAATTCTCACTCTGGTTGAGGGAGATGTCAGTTTACTACCGTTACTATATCCAGCATATGACCGGAATACACGAGCAATGACTGTGACAAGTATGAAGTTTCTGCGGCGCACCATTTATTTGCACTACAAGAACGTGACAAAAAGCCTACGCGGATATGATCACACCTATTCTAAACGGTAGCATTGGCCCGCCTTTGACCTTCGAATAGGAAAGCTTGTGAACGAAAATTAGATGCGGGTATGATTCGTTTGCTGTTCTCAGCTTAAAACTGAATTAGACCTGTATTATCAAATAGGCCCTAGTACAGGTCTAATTCAGCAAATAAATTTTATTGTCGTTCACACACATTAGCGTAATTGCGGATTCAAATTTTGACCGTCATAACTCGAGACGAGAACAAGTTCAAGGAAATTCAGTATAGGCCTGCCTGCCTGTCTATGCCTGCCTGCACGGCAGTTGACAGACGTCAGTAAAGTAACGAAGTATGTTCACAAAAACTACATATGTCACAACATAATGTGAATTACAAATTAGGTTAGATTATAGGTTGATAATTCAACAATCTCTGTGGGCCCCTGTAGGTCGTGGGCCCGTGTGCTTTGCACACATTGCACACATGGTAGCTACGCCACTGATCTAATCAGAAGAAAAGACCATAGATGTGTACTAACTTACATATTGTACATTTGTACCTAAAGTTGTTACTTATAAATATTAATTATAGGCTCAAGGATTTTATATCAAAATAACTCATACAAATTTCATTTCCTGTAGGGACCTAGGCTACTACGTTTATTTCTCAAATGATGACTTAAACAATTACATAATGACACTAATAGCTAAATGAATCCTTGAGAGTACGGTGAAAACGTATGGAATATCAGACAAAAATTCTATTAAGGAATATAATAATAGACAGAAAATAAATAAATAAAGTTACATAAAAACTAAAAAACGATATAAAGACGATGCGAAAAATAAAAAAAACGAAAAAATGACGTTTTTTGGGAGAGAATACAAAACAAAAGAAAAGTTTTTTACAATTATGTTATGAACTTTGTATTCGTCATTTCATACAATCGATTGTACGCCTACCAACCAAGACCGTAGCCAGGAATTTATTTCGGGGTATTGTTTACTCGACCGTGAGCAAACCCACATGCGACCTAATCAACTAATGGGTTTGGAGAAGCGTCGTGAGGTTCGTGAGCTGCTTTCATAGCGGGTTCAGGAGGCCAATACATTACATTCACATTGGACCAAGAACTTACTTTTACGCGGCATATCAACCTGCTATGCCGCAGTTGCTACTACCAATACAATTGCGTCAGCTTAGAGTGGTGCTCCGCTCCTTAACCTTCAATGCTGCCTTAACGCTAGTCCATTCTTTTGTCGTCTCTCGTCTGGACTACTGCAGCGCCCTCTATGTGGGTCTTCCGGTGACTCGGGTTGGGTGCTTGGATCGGGTCTTGCGCTCTGCGGCACGCCTTGTTGGTCGCATCCCAAGATTCGGCCATGTTACTGACTATATGCGGGATGTCTTGCATTGGCTCCCTTTTTCACAAAGGATCACTTACCGGATATCTTCCTTGGTTTGGCGCTGTCTCGCGGGTGTGGCCCCTGTCTATTTGCATTAGCTCTGTTGCTCCACCCTGAACGTCCAGCGCCGTGGCTCTCTCCGCTCTTCTAAACAGGCTCAGCTTCTTGTCCCCCGGTCACGCACTTCTATTACACAGCACCGTGCCTTTTCTGTCGTTGGCCCTATAACCTGGAATGGGCTTCCTGTGGAACTACGTCTTGTGCCTAGAGCCTTTGAGACTACGTTCTACTCTGCTCTTAAAACTATTCTTTTTAACCGTGGTTGGGTCGGGAGCCCTTCTGAGTAGATACTCTTGAAGAAGCGCTATATAAGTGTTTGAAATGAATGAATGAATGAATTACATAGTACATACTGTAGTTCTTATGTCATGTGCTAGTAAATGCACTATTTCACTTTTTTTTCATTTCGAGGGGGCTCAAACACCCAAAACACCCCTAGCTACGGCCTTGCTACTACCATCGACGTTTTTTGTTCGCTGCCAATTCTCCTAAAACGCTATCATTATGGACTTCTTCCAATGCTGCTTAAGAAATATTTCATTAAGGATGAAGTCATCGATGGTCAATGGTCATGGTCATGATACCAGAACATCGTGTTAATATCGAAACCCAGGTGCACGAATTAGGACAGGGCAATTTTCTATTAAGTGCCCAGCTTCATCACTTTGACACTCTCTTCCTCCTGATTTGAAAAAAATGTAATGCACATGACTCAGTTTAAAGCTAAAATGAAGAACCATCTATTGTTTATTGAACACATAGACCCCACAATAAAAATTGATTAATTGTTGTTCATTTAGAATTATTGATGCTTCAGTTATAAATGCTATAATTTATATGAATGCTTCACTAATTACTAGGCATATCCAATGCTGCGTAGGCTACACAGTTATTATATTCGCAGACATTTCTTATTTAGCTGATTATGCAGATAGTGTATTCTGCTCCGGAGACCGAGTCAAGTTAGACGAGAGTCAGATGTTGGATGCTCATAAAGATCAAATCTCCGAGGTATTTCTACGCATTTGCAGAGTAGAGCATGATGTCATAGGCCTGTGTTATCTGATTCAACGCTATACAAAGCCATGCGAAATGAAGCCAACATAATTTTGATGCAGTGTAAAATGTTCATGGGAGACATCATGGAATTTAAAATAAACAGAAGTATAAGACGTGGGGAGAGACAAAGGGATATGATATTTATAAGACCTTATTTCAAGCAATGAAGAAACAGAGGAAAACTTCGTGAAAGAGTCAGATAATAAGGAGATAAAAAAAATTGAAAGTGACGGTGCAAAACTTATTGATTAGCAAATTGAAGTTAAAATAGTAGACTACGCAAACCGCCATGACTTGTCTTATAGATCTACTAGCTGGGGTACCCGGCGTTGCCCGGGAAATTTAGGATTCGATCCGATACGGCCCCAACCCCACCCTACCACACTCCGACCTCTACGCCATCCCACCCCATCTACGCCATCCCACCTCATCCCCATCCCACCCCTCCACCTCCAACACACACCCCCGACCCCCTCCACCCCACTCTCGACACCACATCTCGCCAACCCCCAACTCCACTCCTCCACCCCCCTACCATCCCACCTTTCCCTCACCCCGCCTCTCCCGGTAAGCGACCCGTGAAATCCGTAATGGCAAAAGAGCTTAAACACCTCTAAAACGGTTAAAGTCACTGCTTTTATACGGGGCAAGCGAATGAAAATTTACAGCGAAAATTACTTTAAACACCTTTATAGCGTTGAAGATTATTGCTTTTATACGTGGCAAGCGATTGAAAATTTATAGCGAAAATTGTTTTTGACCCCTCCGCACCCTGGCCCCCATGGTGGTAGAGATTTGTCAACCACTGATCCGGGGGTTCTGATGGACCTCTATCTATGAAAAAAATTTCAAACCAATAGCTGCGTTTTTTTAAATTGGGGGTTTCGCTCCCCACCCTGGCCCCCATAGTGGTCGGGAATCGCCAACCCCTCGCCTTTGCGTCTCGTGCCGAGACCTACACAGTAGTGAAGGTTTGGAGTGAAAAGCTCAAAAACTGTGAGCGTGCATTCTGGACAAAGTCACATACCCACATACATAGCCAAGTCCTTTCTTATAGATATAGATTACAACAAATTGTAGCCTAACCTTCTACATAAGCCGTTTTCTTCGGGGCACAGACATTTCCCCCCTGGGCAAACCTCCGGACAAAACCCCCGGACAAACCCCCCGGACAAACCCCAGGGTAGGACAAAACCCCTCTAGTAGAACATAAATTATTGCTTGTAAATGGTATTACTATAAAACGGTGGGAAAGATTTCTCGCTAAATAGAAGCCGGATTGATACAAAATAATTTTTACTTCAATGGAAGCTGGATTGATGAAATTGTTCTTGTTTAAATTGGAGCTGGATGGATAAAAATAATTGCTATTTAAATAGAAGTTGGATTAAACGGATTTTTGCCTAAATGGAAGCTGGATTGACGACAAGGATTCATGCTGTCCTAAATTACACCAACAGTTACACCATCTTCATATAGGAGTGACTGAACGACACCAACAAGCTATAAGTTTATACCTGAATGACAGCGACAGGTGTTTACAGGTATGACACTAACTAGTTGACACAGCACCGCGAACTGGATTGAACAAAGTGATACCTACAGAAATAGGCTATTTGCTCATAATAATAATAATAATAATAATAATAATAATAATAATAATAATAATAATAATAATAATAATAATAATAATAATAATAATAATAATAATAATAATAATAATAATAATAATAATCAAGGAAGACGTCTTTCTCAAATTTCCGGAGACTCTAGAGAAACTTCCTATCTCTTCCAGCGCTTGTCGGTCACCGTCCAGCGCTTTAATGCCGTGGCCTTCCGCGGTTCTTTTGTCAAACCAGATTTTGTCGAATAACAATAGTAGTTATAATGATAATAATAATGATAATAATAATGATAATAATAATGATAATAATAATGATAATAATAATGATAATAATAATGATAATAATAATGATAATAATAATAATAATAATAATGATAATAATAATAATAATAATAATAATAATAATAATAATAATAATAGTAATTGCGACAATTTATATAGCGCAGTAGCACAGGGCGCCGTTACAAGGGCGCCGTTAAAAGTACTGTCTGGCAGTACTTCTTTCATTGTGTTAAGATTATCAGTTAGATTTTAGACAAACGTAACCTATCATGTAGCCTATAATCTGTTCATTTACCGTAGTTCTATGCATCCTTCTACTGACGATTGATTTTGGGGTACCTCTCACAGTGGGATTTGCCCCTTTGGGGGCTCCACTTTAAGCTCACAACCAGATAATAATGATCCCTTAATAATATTTATTTTGCGATGTGCTGATTATTCTTCCTGTTTTCGATGCAACCAATCATTAATGGCTGTTCTTTTATGATTTTTATTATGCATTCAATGTGCAACGGTGGCTGTCTAATTAAATGGTTATTTAATTGGATTTGATTTGATTTGATTTGACTATGGACCTGAAAAAACTGGCATTAGGTTTACTTATTTCTTGTGCCGAATGCGTGAGAAATGGCATAGGCCCTAAATCTAAAAATGGCATGCTGATATTAATGGTCCGTTTGTTCCTTTTGTGATGGCATGTAAGAATTGTAAGATTCTACTAAGACATGGGCAACAAATTATCTGCAACTGAATTCTACAAACGTTTAATTATCTTGCACGAAACTTTTTTACAAATCCCTTCTAACTCATCTAAAAATGACTTAGGTTGCATTCATGCTTACCTTTGAAAACAGTTTCTCGGAAAACTCGGAACAGTGATCACTGACAAAGACGAGCAGAAATTGTACGTACAATTTCCAGGAGAGGACAATGCCTATTGTTTACCATCAAACTACCTAACGAAAGTGAGTAGGGCTTAATGCGCTTACTTTCCGATTTCATATCCTGTCTTAGCTAATAGACAATTAATCAATAATACACAAACTTGTTTGAATTATTAACCTAAGTTATGCTAAAACGGATGAACGAAAAGACCATGACAGCATTCGCATTGTTTGTCTCTTTTGACACAATACATGCTTGAAGGTAGGCCTAATTTCCTATTAGCCTCTAAAGGTGTTTTACATGATCAGATGTAGCTTGACCTACTTTCAGATGATTTAATGATGCTATCACACGCTGGTGCATTGTGAAGTAGACCTACTTGTGCGGGTCTATATAGAATCCTTGCTGACAGAACAGCAATATATAGACCAACGGGTATGAGCAACAATGAAGAGGTCCAAAGTCTTTGTGAAACTCATATTACTGTATTAAAACTTTGCCATGCGCATCGGCTGCTCAGCGACTTACTCTGCAGCACAGCTATAAAGTAGCCTGGTTCTTTTAATAATGTAGCCTATTAATAGAATTTTTGCATGAAATTTACAAGTCAATTTTCCTTACACGTCGTTGCATTTCGTCTCCAGTAACCTTCATTTCGTTTCGGCAGGTGACGCTGCGAAAATCATGAAGGCCTACATTATACAGGCCTACATATGCCATAATTATATGTTATAATTATATACCGGTACATCATGGGCCTAGGTCGAAATAAGCTTACACTGGACCATTTCATTTCAATAGATAGCCCTTTACTATAGCACTATTATAAACGTCAAGACTCAAGAGCGAGCTCTCAAGTACTGTGGTCTTGAGGTCCGCGGTCATGCGGCCCGCGAGTTGATTTTTAAACTCTCATGAGCCGTCTAAGGACGGACAAACATCTAATAGATTAAAACTAGAATTATTATGAAAGACAAAACATGTTTTTTTGTCCAGGTGAAGACCTTTCGCAAGGGTGATACTGTGTTGATATCAAATGATATGCAGACGGTTATTCGTTTTCAGTCCGGACACGGAGAATGGAACGACGAAATGGATTCGGTGAATAGCCAAATGATTTTAATGAACTCAAATTTTTGATTAATTATGCACGATTACAGTGGTCTGGACGACATTTGATTCAACCAGGGCTGTTTTTAAGGAATTTTTAGAACTGCACAACCCCTTTTTCCCTTCCCATCCTCCATGGTAAATTAGTTCCAATCGGATGACAATGACCTTTTTGCTAGTTTTAAATGAACAGAACTTGTGACAGAAGAGCTTCTACAGCTGCACAAATCCATTTAGAACTGCACATTTTGTGTACAACTGCACGTTAAAAAAGCCCTGGATTCAACGAGTCAACTGCTGTCGCCATAAACAAGTCAGGGGAGAGAGTCTGGAAGTCTCTGTCTCTGTCTCCCAAATCTTTCTTCTGTCATTGGAATAGAGCGGACGAGTATTAGGCTTCAGTATTTGCTGACTCTGTGCGAATGTAGATTGTAGAAGCTTATCGGATGGATGGACTTAGAAGCAAATGGGCTGAGCTGTGGACAGAGAAGGGTGTATGTATGTATGAATGTTTGCATGTATGTATGTGCATGTATGTATGTATGCATGTATGTATGTATGTATGTATGTATGTATGTATGTATGTATGTATGTATGTATGTATGTATGTATGTATGTATGTATGTATGTATGTATGTATGTATGTATGTGTGTGTATGTATATATGCATGTATGTATGTATGCATGTATGTATGTATGTAGTATGTATGTATGTATGCATGTACAGGGTGCGCCAAAAAGGCCCCCTAGTTTTTTGCCAATATCTAGGCCAAAACTAGGAATTTCGAAATGAAATTTTGCAGTCTTAAAGACAATTATTCATATTTACACATGTTGGCCAGATTTAATCAAACTATTTCAAACAGAACAGAGGTTATGCCACTTTTAGGGAGGCCACACACCGTTTTTTGACGATTCAATAACTTAACCAGGCCCGCATTAAGGTAGGTGCTAAGGGTGCTGCAGCACCCGGGCCCGCATCTTTAGGGGCCCGCATTTTTGGAAATGATGAAGTTTCTTAGCAAGAATACTGCAACAATAATGAAAGTTATCGTCGATGAAATTTTGGCAAAGTTCTCCCACACATCCGATTTATTAGCTCCAGCTTATGAATTGGTTGAAGTCCCAGGAACTGATTGTTATTGTAAATTTATCTTTGGGAACAGGGCTGGATTAAGAACTGTGAGACCCTGTTTGGAAAATTTTGCGGATCTTCATCCAAAAATTTTGATGACCTTTTTTAGACGTTTGGCTGAAATTTGCTAAAAATCTAAAAAATTTCGGACATTTTTTCCCGCATGTGTGGGCCCCATAAAGTGTGGGGCTCCCTCTTCGGCCGAACATGCTGAACATGCCTTAATCCGGCCCTGTTTGGGAAGTTTCAACAGTGATGGGGTATCTTAAATTAGGCCATGCGGGTCAATCATTTTGACTGGCTTCTTTAAAATAATAAGAGAAATACATGTAACATTAGAAGACTTGTTATTGGATAACTTTTATCTTATCATCTTCTTCTCTCGTTTTCTGTCTCCGGGGCTGGCTGAAATGTCCGATGCCTCTTCCTCAAACTTTCCATATAGGCCTATCCATATGTTATTATTCAATCAAGTATAACCTGTCGTGGTCCTCCAGCTCCTCCTCTTGTTCGCTTCCCTTCATTTTTTCTTCATGACCGTTCTTCGCAGTGAATCTGCCCTCAGCCTGTGTCCTACCCACGTCCTTTGTCTAGATCTCTTTCACTGTGTAGGCCTACTCTTCTCCGACAATTCCTAGACCTAGATAATTGGTGCAAGAAGAACATGACGCTCTAAAGAGCGGTTTGCCAGGATATTATTGGAGTTTGCGAAAGAAATATGATGCTATATTTTTTAGACCTGGAAATAGGAAGAACGAACTTATAAATTTAAATTTAAGAATTACGATAAACTGAAAAAGAAAAGAGGAAACAGGAATCCAGATAAACGGATGATAAAACATTGACATGGAGTGCACGTGGTGTTGTTTGGATGTGAGACATGAACCATGAGAGCAAGCAATAGGCCTATAATCATAAGAAGACTGAAGGTCTTCGAAATGTGGACGTGGGGAACAATGAAGAAAATCAACTGGAAGCAGTGGCGGCGCCAGGATTTCAGTTTTGGGGGGCTAAAGGGGGTAAATCGTCCCAAAAATTATTTTTACATGGGGAAAAAATGGACGGCCTTTTTTAGGGGGGGCTTAGCCCCCTACAGCCCCCTAGCGCCGCCACTGACTGGAAGGATCATATAAGCATATAATTCTGGCTTATAAATATAAATAACAATTGAAGAATCTAGTCGTTCGTTCCTTCTGTCACGTATTGTAGACTTATATAGATCTACTAATGTAAGAAACATTTTCCTTGGAAACTATTACATGCATACCAAAGGAAATGTATCCCTTGGCTGTATAGTGTATGCTCATTAGTAAACACGGTATAATTACATGCGTGTGGGAGAACTTTGCCATGGTAGACCAGTGGCTGACAGAAGACTGAGAGGAGGGCCCCCAAGGTTACCACAGCACCCGGGCCCGCACTAGCCTTAATGCGGCCCTGAACTTAACGCAACAAAAAGTAGCAAAAACACGATTTTATTAAGTATCATCTCAAATAATTGTTATCAAATAGCACTGATATTGCCAGATGATAATTATTAGGGGAAGTAGGGGCGAGATGGACCCTTGGGGTATGATGGATCCCGTCAATATAAGGCATATTTGGTGTCACCACCTATCGAATGAACTTTAATTATTGTAATTCTGTTGGCGCTTTGGTGATTTGACCAAAATAAGCGACCGAAACGACATTTTTTCGTTTTTTATGATGAAAAGTTGATTTTCGACCTGTTCGATCCTATTTTCAAGAAACAGTTTTTTGCTAAGTATTCAATTGCACATTGTCACAGGCTTTTGATGCAAGTATATTTGGTTAAACACCCTTTTCTGCCGTATTAACGAATTCGGTATTGGCAGGATACCCAGTAGATCAAATTTTTAATTGGTGAAAAGTTTATACCTTACGCATGGGGGCGAGTTGGATCAGTCACCGACGGGGCAAGACGGATCTTGTGATCCATCTTGCCCCGTTTGTGTGAATTTTTCCTATGGCTCGAATTTTTTCCTCCGATTTCACATGTTAATTAATTATTATGTTATTATTACTATAACAATAATTGTTGGA
Organism: Lumbricus terrestris; assembly: GCA_949752735.1. Classification (NCBI taxonomy): domain Eukaryota; kingdom Metazoa; phylum Annelida; class Clitellata; order Crassiclitellata; family Lumbricidae; genus Lumbricus; species Lumbricus terrestris. Next base: position 28,008,334 of record OX457043.1, read on the forward strand.
TACAATAATAATGACAATTAACGCGAAAGTCATGATTGCAGTGGTCTACCTTGTTCCACCATGGGGGCAAGATGGACCACTAAAATCACCTAAAATTGAAAAATCTAGTCCAATGTAACTTCTGTGTTATTCTCACTGTTTTACATTATAGACGATCACATTTATGCATAAAATAGTATTCTGCATGTGATCAGAACATGCTATGATGAAAGACTAATGCGTGGAGCATGATTTATTAGATTGGTCCATCTTGCCCCATAGTGGGGCAAGACGGACCATTACGACTACATTTTTAAATTTTAAAAATCTTATTATCAAAAAGGGATGCAATTAAATTTGTGTTGCCCTTAGCTATGGTACTGTATGAGTTGCGAGTGGCCAAAAAATTTGTGCCCGTCAAGCACGTTTATGGTGTCTCAAAACCAAAAATCCGTTACGGGGTCCGTCTTGCCCCTACTTCCCCTACTACTATTTTAAACAGATACAGGGTACCAGTGTAGCCGCAGGTCACTGTGAAGTCACTTAGCACGATGACAATCAATTTGGTAAATAAGAAATCTGTCAGATTTATAATTTTGCTATTAAGGCAATGAAATACAAATTTTAAAAAAAGTGAAAATGGCCAAGGTGTCAATGACAGACAAAATGTTTATCAGATACATCTTGAGCAAGATCCTGGAGATATAAGACTATGAGCAACGTTTTCTCTGATAAACAGTGAGAGCGAAAAAATTACGAGTTAAGCTGAGATTTAAGAGATTGGCCGTAAATGAACCTAGATCGGCTCAATGTCGATTGTTCTGGTTTTATTGAGAATGCCAATTGCCCGAAATCTCCGAATTTGAACCCAATGGATTGATAATCAATTTCGGAGAGCTATGCTGGAGAAATATGACAATCTGCAACCAAAACAAAGAGCGGCAAAAGAATTGATGGGCGCACTGGAGTTGATATGGGAAGGTTTGTCTTTGGAACGCATCAAGAACTTTGCAAAGAGACTCAAAAGAAGTTTTGGCACTGGTGGTGGACACATTGAACACAAGTTGTGAATCACTATCAAGTTCATTTCCAAGCAGTTCCTTGAGATATGACCTAATAAAATCGTGTTTTTGTTACTTTTTTGTGTTACTTTTTAGAATCGTCAAAAAACGGTGGGTGGCTCACTTAAAGTGATATAACTTTTGTTCTGTTTGAACTATTTTGATGAAATATGGCCGTCATGTGTAAATATGAATTGTCTTTAAGACTGTAAAATTTCATTTCGAAATTCTTACTTTTGGCCAAGATATTGGTAAAAACCTAGTGGGTCTTTTTTGGCGCACCCTGTGTGTATGTATGAATGTATGTATGTATGTATGTATGTATGTATGTATGTATGTATGTATGTATGTATGTATGTATGTATGTATGTATGTATGTATGAATCTATGTATGTATGTATGTATGTATGTATGTATGTATGTATGTATGTATGTATGTATGTATGTATGTATGTATGTATGTATTTATGTATGTATGTATGTATGTATGTATGTATGTATGTATGTATGTATGTATGTATGTATGTATGTATGTTTGTATGCATGTTTGTATGCGTGTATGTATGTATGTATGTATGTATGCTTTTTATGTATGTATGTATGTATGTATGTATGTATGTATGTATGTATGTATGTATGTACTATGTATGTACTATGTATGACTGTAATCACTGTATGTATATGTATGTATATATGTATGTTTTCACTCGTTTCTTGTTGATCTATTACGATGTGGCCATTGAGGTACATGTAGCCTTATTATTCGTATCCTTGTTTCTCCAATTCTGGCGCTTCAACTTTTCTTCTAGCATTTTCTTTTCTTGCATCCTCTTGTCATATCTCAAATTACTCCTTTTACTTTTTCACGACTATTCTCACATTTTATAGTATCCCTCCATATTCTTGCCTTGAACTCTTCCTTTGTTCCAGTGTCTAGGCATGGAGGCGGAAGTCCGTGGTACGGATTCAGACGGAGATGTCAGAGTCGTTATCAATGGACGCAAATGGACTTTCAATCCAGAAGTCTGCACTCTTCTGATCCGAGGATCTGGAGATAAGGATGACGATGATAGTGATAGTGATAGCGATAAGGGTGATGATGCCGATAGCAGTAACGATGAGGATGAAACGTCAGGTAGGCTACAGCTATTTCTTTCAGATCAATCTCTAATCACGGAATACCTTAGTTTGCTCTGAATCCTCGGCTCTGGCCTTAAATTTAATTATTTTTCCACGATTGTTGTCTACCATGCACTTGCAAATCCAGAAACATAAAATAATAGTAAATATGTTTTTCCTGACTGTACTAGACTTCTCTGCATTAGCCGAGGCTGAAAACTTCTTGATTTCTTTAGAACTTTGTCAAGGTCGGATCCGATTTATTAATCTGGAAATCAGTTAGTCATGATTTCTGATTTGTTTTGTCATAGATACGGGCGACGACAATTTTGATCTCGATGCCCTTCTGGCGTCGCTTCTAGAAGAGGCTGCGGCTAGATCAGTCACAGCGGACAGTCTCGTTATGCTGGCAGCCGAGGGCGACCTCGATGCTGTCCGTTCAATCATTAAGTACCACCCGAGTCAGGTGAGAAACAACTTTGAAAGAACCTTCTCTTAATATGCTTTGTGAGGCGCAGTGAACCAACATAATATGCTCAAAAAGTCGATTTGAGGATCAACTTGATATAAATTATTCCGTCAACCGACAAAACGGGTTCGTCTAATGAATGAAACAATCATATTCTTTAAAAAAGTCTAAAGGAAATTGGTTCGTGCTCGCAGAGCCGTTTTAACGCCTATAGGCACGCAAGGCACATGCCTAGGCCCCGCGCAACAGGGGGACCCCGCGGCGACCCAAACAAGCTATATCGCATAACAAATTAGCAACATGTTATACAAACTTCGACGTATGTTAAACTTACATTTATTTTACACTGCTTATTACACAGATTGCTGTGTTAGCTGTTTCAGCAGCATTCTAGCCTATAACCTATTATTAACAAGTGTAAAAAAATTACACACACACACACATAGAAGGCATGAATGCAAAACTCTATATTCTGAGACTGAAAGATTGAGGCCGAAATCGTGTTACGTTCAGTGTTTAATCTAGGCATCTTCCTGGGGGAGCTCCACCTAGAAGTGACTACCCTAACATTTGATCAATGATAATAGTTTTTAGTTGCTGTTTACATTATTGTAATACCTGAGCTCTAAAACTCTAATAATATAGGCTACCGTGATATTTTTTTACTATAATGTGATTATAATGATAAAATCTACTAATATAATATAATACTATCACATTACAATGAGTATAATTTACTGTTAATATTTTTACAAAGACTGTTTTTGCACAACTAACACTTAGTAAAATAGCATCATTATAGGCTATACTACATGGCTTCCCGATTTTGGTAGTTCTTCCTTGGTTTGCGTAGCATTTGTAACAATTCTGATAGGTCTAACTGTGTCCTTGTCAGCAATGTAGGACCTTTTTGAGCAAGAAAGCTGGGCTTAGACTATAATACACCTGTCTGCAGTTACTCATTATACTGCAATGGTAGTGGTCCAGAAGCAGCAGAACTGAGTTGCAGAACTTGATACGCAAAGAAATTATTATGGTAATAATAATATTATACTAATGAAAATTTCAACCACTCTTTTTATCAGCACTGAAAACATATAGTAATTTTGTTCAGATTGCAGCTTACATTGTGGAAACTGATAAAGACATTATTATAGTTGTACGAATATTTATTGAAGTCTTAGACTATTCAGGTTAGCACTGCAATAATTGAGGAATTTTTATAAAATGGCAGCTTTAAATTCTGTCATAGCAATGTAAAAATTCAAAATTTTCGGGTGGGGAGGGGTAGCCTACATTCCCTCTCCTTGCCCCTCCCCCACTTGGCGCTACGCGCCCCAGTGACCGACTGGCAAATACTCGTTATCCGTCCTCCAGAAACCTTGATTTCCCTCAGAAGAGGGGGACTTGATGAGAACCATATAGTTACGCTTAGTAATAGACCTAGTGTTTGTGCCTAGGGCCCCAAAATTCCTTAAAACGGCCCTGCGTGCTCGTGCTAAGCTATTTGCAAGGGTCGTCCACTGGTAGAATTTCCTGTGGATTATTTTGATCAAATTACATGTATACAGAGCAAGTCTCAATGCATGGGCAGTTGCGACGTTATCTATACGACTGTAAATTTCCGTCATCGACTCGATAGACTTGGACAAGAAGACAACAAAAGCGCGATCGTAACACCTTGCTTTGAGACATGACGACCCAACTAATGTGCAGTGTTTGAGCATATATAGATATTGAATAACGGCTGATAGGACTACAATACCAGGTAGAGGTAGCGCTGCTTCGGGGCAGCGTAATAATGATGATGAAGATGATACTGTGTCGCGGTGGCGGCGTGTTGCAATTACTTTCTGTGGTGGTGGTGGTGGTGGTGGTGGTGGTGATGGTGGTGGTGGTGGTGGTGGTGGCGTTGGTGGTGGTGGTGATGATGATGATGACGATGGTGGTGGTGGTGGTGGTGATGATGGTGGCGGTGGTGAAAATGGTGGTGGTGGTGGTGGTGATGATGGTGGTGGTGATGGTGGCGGTGGTGGTTGAGGTGGTGGTGACGGTGATATTGGTGGTGGGGCAGTTGTGGCGACGAAATTGCAATCGTAATTAGTAGCTTCAATAGCAGCTGTATAATAATACAATGCGCATGACATCAACAGAAGGCACACGAAACTAATTCAAATATCAAGAAGAGCGACTTGCTCAAGTGAAAGTCAAATGAAGTTCCCATGGCATATTTTGATGTGGCAAAATTACACTTATTATTAGCTCTCCAAATTTTTCCTAAGTCATTTTTACATTCTAGAAATTTGTTTTTATTGTATAATCTTTCGGCCGCCCGCTTGCTTGTTTGAATTTGTTTCTGTGCTTATAGCATTTACATTTAATACCAGAAGTAGTCGTGCTCATGACATTGTGTGTACTTTTATTAGAACAGTCCCCTCAATTTAAGAAAATGAAAGTCTCTTACTATGAAACAATTTGCTTTACAATATTTGAACTGATTCAGTTTTTCCTCACTTTGTCCGCGCATTCACACTAAAAAGGATTAATCAACTAATGATCATTCATTCTAATCCCGGTACAATCCAGCATTTTTATCATTAAAATGATGTTTCAAATAGACCTACATGCTATTCATCAGCCACCTTAACCCTATATTGCACACTGTTAACCCCAGGCAACATAACACTTTCACGGGGTGTGGGACAGTGTTAACCTGGGGCAACAAACTGATTTTCTGCTATCGCCATCTCGCGAATGCAAATCAATTGACAGAATAACGCCGCAAACCGCATATTTTTCGCATACGCAGAAGTTACTTTAATAAAATGTTAAAGTTTATCACCCATGGTTTTCGCTGTGCAATAGCCTATAGGGTTAAGACTCAATCCATGGGTTCTTATCTGGCGATTCTTATCTAGCGGGACTTATCCCTTCTCTCAGGAGCCCATTGTTTTCATTTAATCAATATTCTATTGTTTCAATGTGTTGTTTTTGTCCATGATTAACCGATTGCGCTGATTGCTGTTGTTTGATACTTTGTATTACTGGAATAAATAAATTGATGTTATTTGATCTGGGCAAATTTAACCGTGCTGTGCTAGTCATTGGCGCGTGCCGATGGGGAGAGATAGGGCATTAGAATACAAAAATTATTGTCCTCTCCTGGAATGCACATCAGAATGCTTATGGCCCATATCCGAACGAGATGAGTGTCCCAGGTTTCATGCTGTGCCCCTTCCTATAGGAATTTCTGTGGGCTTCCATGCGGCTACCTTTTGTCTGCATAGTGCAAATGTAACAGTATCGGTGCCGTTTTATACACAAGTCTGTTTTATTTTGAAGGTGAACATCAAGTACGAGGGTTTCACTGCGTTGCAGGCGGCAGCCTATAAGGGTCACCTGGAGATTGTTGTGGCATTGGCCGAGGCAGGTGCTTCAGTTGACATGCAGGATAAAGCTGGGGACAATGCCTTGCACTTCGCTGCAATTGGGTATAGCCAAACACATTGAATCGAAATAATTAATGCTGCTATTCAACTGATTCTAATTCTAGCTGTTTATCGGACGCGCATTTTATCAGTAGAACACTACATGTAGGTAAGGGGTTCTCAAACTGTGGTACGCGTACCCCTGGGGGTACGAAAGGCGCCGGTAAGGGGTACGCGAAAATTTCCAGAAGTATAAATTTTCTTTGAGTTTATGGACTTTATGGAGTTAAACTGTCCATCTTTCTTTGATTAGCAATGATTTTAACGTCGCAACATATAACAGCATCATCATTTATTTATTTCACAACATACAGGGTGCGCCAAAAAAGAGACCCCCCTAGGTTTTTTTGCCAATATCTTGGCCAAAAGTAAGAATTTCATAATGAAATTTTACAGCCTTGAAGACAATTCATATTTACATATGATGGCCAGAATTCATCAAAATATTTCACACAAAGCAAAAGTTATGCCACTTTTATGAAGCCCACCCACCGTTTTTTGACGATTCAAAAACGTCACGCAACAAAAAGTAGGTTTTTGCCAATATTTTGGCCAAAAGTAAGAATTTCAAAATGAAATTTGTACAGGCTGATAGACAATTCATATTTACACATGATGACCGACATTTCATCAACATATTTCAAACAGAACAAAAGTTGTATCACTTTTAGTGAGACCACCCTCGGTTTTTTGGATGATTCAAAAACGTCAAAAAAGGTGGGTGGTCTCACTAAAAGTGATATAACTTTTGTTCTGTTTGAAATATTTTGATGAAATGTCGGTCATCATGTGTAAATATGAATTGTCTATCAGCCTGTACAAATTTCATTTTGAAATTCTTACTTTTGGCCAAAATATTGGCAAAAACCTACTTTTTGTTGCGTGACGTTTTTGAATCGTCAAAAAACGGTGGGTGGGCTTCATAAAAGTGGCATAACTTTTGCTTTGTGTGAAATATTTTGATGAATTCTGGCCATCATATGTAAATATGAATTGTCTTCAAGGCTGTAAAATTTCATTTTGAAATTCTTACTTTTGGCCAAGATATTGGCAAAAAACCTAGGGGGTCTTTTTTTGGCGCACCCTGTATAATAATTAGGCTCACATATTATACAGTGCATGCAACATAATATGTTTAGGCCTATTAATATAGTTTTGGAATAAATAATGTATAAATAGTTGAGAGTACCAAAGCTAGAAATTCTAAGCCGATATGGAGCTCAAATAGCGGAGTTGAATAAAAATTATTGTCCAAATTATTAATTTCTGGTCGAGCTTAAAATTTTGAGGTTCCTTTCAGCGCGTAATATCTGGGTGAAACTGGTTTTTAAACTATTCTCGCTATCAAAAATAAACATGGGGTAAATTTGCGTTTGAAATTGACAAATCAAATCAAATCAAATCAAATTTTATTGAATCAAATCAAATATTGAACCAGATATTTTAAATCTGTGCTAGTCTAAACAGGCCCACAGCACTACAGGTTGGTTCTTTCTTATAGAGGTCGTGAACGAATTTTCCCTTTTAAATTTGTTTATAAAATTTTAAATTATTCAAACTAAATTTTTCTCCCTATATACTAATGCGACTTTAATAAACGATGTCACAAAAATGATTAAATGGACTTATAGTTGTCACTGCAAGGGGACTTCGCAGTGGCATTTTTTTCTGATCTGTCTTTGCTGGGGGTACGCCATCATTCGATTTTTTTACTTGGGGTACAATAAAAATAAAGTTTGAGAACCCCTGATGTAGGTGATCATCTCTGACATGGACTTGAGTTCAGTTTTGCGACAGATGGGGAATGTTAAGTGTTGCGACAACTATTGTCTTTATGGCGGAACTCTAGATGGTACGTACATTCTCGCGTTTTTACGATGAATAGATCGTTATGATGCTGTAATGGATTTGTCAATTGTCAGTGCTGCTGATGCTGCAGTTGATGTTGCAATGGGTTTTACAGAGGACAGACGGAAGTTCTGGAGGCGTTAGTCATATATAAGCCAGATCTAGTGAACAACCGAAACAACATGAATATGGCTTGCCTTCACCAGGCGGCGATTAAGCAGTTTCCTGAATGCCTAGAAGTGCTTCTCAAGTACAACGCCGACGTCAATCTGCAGGCATGTTTGTTTGAACATTGTGCATGCCAAAAGTCATTTGTGCTCAGCTGGTAGAAACCGCACCAGTTAGAACTAAAAGCAATACTTCTATGGGCTGGATTCCAGTGTCACACAAACTGATTATGAAATAAACTGTTTAATTATTTTTGGGTCTTTTTGCTGTCCCCTTTTAATGCCTAATCATCAACCGTTTTTGTCTTTTTTGTCTTTTTTATGGTTTGCATATCCTTATGCATAAAACTGATTGCTTAGTTTTCTGTATAAGCCTAAGGGCTTGCTGTCAATAGTTATGTATTATAATGCAGTTTTACGTTATAATTGGCAATCTCACAGATTGGGCACAAAGAGTATCCTATCAATAGGGCGCAATCAAAAGGGCGCAATCAACAGGGCGAAAATCAATAGGGCGCATGGTCATTAGAGCGCACGGTCGAAAGGGCGAAATCAAAGGGGTGCATGTTTAAAATGGCGAAACTCTAAAGGGCGCACGTAGGCCTACCTAATAGGAAATTGGAAAATATTAAGGATGGAAGATGATTTAAAGAAATATGGTCAGTTAAATATTTTTTAATCCATTAAACCTATGATAAAAAAACACTATTGATCGTCACATTATTTGATTATAGAAAGCTACTTTGATTCCAAAAATAGCCACTAGGGTCGACTACCAAAATAATAAGACTGATCGTCATATTGGAAAAAAAGAGAGTTAATGCCGATACAGCAAAGCTACTTTCATCATTTCATTTCAAGCCCGTGTGATCTCGCTTGCACTTCGCCTTTAGGCCCTATAAACACGCTCTTTATTTAGCCTACCTTTTCTGTTAAGACTTGCGCCCTTTAACTTTGACTTATAGACCTTCACATAGAACGTTCGCTCTAGATTCATTTTCGCCCCTTTGATTGCGCCATTTCGATTTCTCTTAAGCTAGGCTATTTTGTCTTTTCGCCTTTTCGACCATGCGCTCTAATGACCATGCGCTCTATTGAGTTTCGCTCTGTTGATTGCGGCCTTTTGATTTGCGCCCTTTTGATAGTAAACCGGTACAAAGAGTCCCATAGATAAGCCTTTTGTCCAACAGCAACATTATTTACATTTTTATACCCAATGAATTCCAGCATCACATAGAATTTTTATGTCGCAGTCTATGATTTGCATAAGCACGGCAGATGCTCAGGCGGAAGCGATGAGACATGCCGTACCGGTGTAAAGGTTTCAAATTACCCCCTCCTAAACATTACCCCCCGGTAACTTGAAACCGGTTTCAGATTACCCCCCGGAAACTAGATTTGCATCAATCATCGCATTTATAGCACTAAAAAATTCACAAAAATCATCCCGCTTCTTGTTTTGGTCTGAAGATTTTCATTCCTCATCCCACTTCGTGGTATGTTATCAATTTTCTGATCGAAAAAAATAATAACCTCGAAGCCATTTCTACATTGTAACTTCAGCGACGATTAGTATTTTAGTTACAGATGAAAATATTGATAACAAACCACGAAGTGGGATGGCGGATGAAAATCTTTTTTAAAAACAAGAAGCGCGATAATTTTCCTGATTTTTTTGTGCAATAAATGTGATAATTGATGCAAATTACAGTTTGCAGGGGGTAATGTTTAGGAGGGGGTAATTTGAAACCTTTACACCGGTACCGTAAGCCAATTTGTCTTGTTTTATTTGATGTTATCACGCAGGACAAAGACGGAAATACGGCTTTGCATGTGGCAGTGGGAATGTCAGATACTGAAATCCAAAGCCAGCTGATCAATCATCCAAAAGCGGATTTTAATCTGATGAACAGAAAGGGAAACAACGTCATCCACTCGGCAACCTTGGAGAACAACATCAAGTCAGTTGACGGCTTCTTATCAATGGATATTAATTTTATATTCTTTATATTCTTTATATTCTTTATATTCTTTCTCATCGTCTCTGCCACTAATTCTCAGCTTCTGTAAGATTGTCAGTGACCTTGATTAACACCCAGCTGAGTGTCTCCTTTAGAAGCCTTTGTCTTACCCATAGGCGCAACCACCCTATGGGACCCACGGGACGCGTCCCCTCCAACTTTTGAGTGGTCCCATTGACTTTATTATTATGGTTCCCAACTTTTAGGACGTGATTCATTTGGTCTCCCCCCCAACTTTTAGGACGTGATTGCACCTATGGTCTTACCTCTCTTCAGTTCTAAACATTTAGTACTATAGATTAAAAAAGTTATTAGCAGTGGCGGCGCTCGGGGGTGGGGGTTAGGGAGGCTATGTCCCCCTATAAAAGGCTAAGCCCCCTTGAAAAGGTCCATCGGTTTTTTAACATGTAAAAGTGAAATATTCCCACTGATGAGCTCGCCAAAACTACACGAGATTTCGGTCGGATGACTAAAAAATGGTCATCAGAAATTTTGGCGGATGAAAATGAGATTTCCTCCGCGAGGCTTCTGCCCCTCCCCAAAACTAAAATCCTGGCGCCGCCACTGGTTATTAGTAGGTCAAAACGTTATTGTAAACGCTAAGCTCTATGGAACAATTATCTACTTAAGGAGTTGGTCTTTGAGCAAATGGAGACGAATTTATTAACGGTAGTAATTATTGCTGGAGTAGGCCTACTTGACCTATAATATACCTGTGCAAGAACATGCCTTGAAATTCAGTACCATTTTATTTATGTGGATAATGCCCACATAAATGATATGGTGTTAATTGTGGAATTTAAGTCCAAAGATTCGCAGTTAATTTTTCCAGTCTCGACACTGATGATTCGTTGTGGTATGGCAAGTTTATTTAGCATGGATTGGTTGTTGCTGTAAAACTTTAAACTATAGACTCTTCCAGATGATTTGGGCGTATTTGAGGGTTTCCAAAATAATGGTCCTAGGTTTAAACTTTAAATATTGAGAAATGGGGGTCCAGTGGTATAGATAAATTTGAAATTAGGGTGGAATATCAAAGTGTAAAATGACCAGTGGTTAAATGCGGCAGTCTAAAGGCAAAGAGGTCGTCTATGAATCTATGTCGTACCAGTTTTTTTTAAAACGTGCAGTTGTACACAAAATGTGCAGTTCTAAATGGATTTGTGCAGCTGTAGAAACATGTAGAAGCACTTCTGTGCAGTTAAAACTAGTTGAAAAAGGCCATTTTCCTCCGATTGGGAGTAATTTACCATGGAGGACGTGAAGGAAAGAATGGTTTGTGCAGTTCTAAAAATTCCTTAAAAACAGCCCTGTGTCGTACTTATCATACTAAACGTTCAAAATAATGTAAAGATGCTGGACTCAACCATGTGCACATTGATATGTCGTAGTAACGCTTTATTTTCTTTTGCGTGATTATAGTGCGCTGAATAAGTTGCTTCTGAAGGCTCCGACTCTCGTCAATGTCGCGAATTCAGACGGAATCGCTGCTCTTCACATCGCGGTCATCAATTCATACAGAGACGCCGCTGAAGTTCTGATCCACACGGTCAGCTCATGTAAAATGCCCTTTGCACGCCTCTTTCGACCATGTCGTACGTGCACGCGTGTAAACTATAGGCCTACTATTTGCTGCTTCACTTCAGGTAAGCGCAGAAGCAACTATGGAGTAGCCGATACCGGTATATAGGACATATACAGTTAATGCACAATTATTAATAGACCTATCTTTCATTCGTTCATACAATACATGTGTAATTATGTATGTAGGCTATATTAATTTTAGACTCTATGTAGGCTATGTGCGAATGAATTTTATTGACGCTTTACGAATTAAGAGATTGACGCTATAATTATGCTGAAAACGTAGACTATGGTGAATTTGTTTTGAAATTTAATTACAGGGCAAGGCCAACATGAACGCAACTGTCAGAGGGCTATACACTCCACTGCAGATGGCAGTCCACAAGAGCCGTTATTCGATGATTGAATTTCTTGTCAGCAGAGGTAGGCTACGTATAACGGACCGTTAGAACTTCGGGTGACATTGCTTGGGAGCGATCATCTGCCCATAAAATATTGTATTAAACCAGGGGTCAATGCAAATAAATATACGGCAAAACTTCTAAACTTATCTCCATTGTCCAATAGTGCCACTAATTAATAACAACTTACCTTTTGCAACTGACTGAATCTTCCTGAAAGCCTCCATCAAATTTATCGTGGAGCAGAGCAGGACAATATGAAGAGAATGTCTATTTGTAAGATGTTAACGGTAATTCATTTTGTAGTTTAGTGTGGACGCGCGTCCTTCTTTCAAAATAGATCAGCATAGGACTATACGTCACGTGTATCTGAAGGATCTTTACGGCTGAAGCGCATATATAGGCCTACTTGTACTACGGCCTTGGAGTCAAACGACCATGTTCACGAAATGTTTAACCCTCCGTTTCACGCTAAACGCCTGTCAACATTTCAATGTGCTACGCTTGACTCCTCAATCACGTTCGTGGAGCACTGCATGATAGTCGTTCCACGTAATGTTCTGCTGTTGATCTCCACTGGTTGTTGGATGTCGACTAACCGACTCTGCAAAAAATTAGCGCCACAAAAAGACCCAATAATTATTTTTATTGATCTGACTTGGAATCTGACTTGGAACAAGGCAACAGTTAAACTTGACTTTCAGGTACTGACTGAGAAATTCCATACTTATATGCATATTCTTCTAGTGGCCGTATACCTGGACGTCACACTTGACTCCTCCCTAATCAGTGTGTAAACTGATCCCCCTTTTGGTGAATCAAAGTCTTTGGGGAAAAACGAGAGTCGACGAACGATCTCCGAGGTGCGTACCTAGGTAGCACCGAACAGGGAAGGTTTAAGAGAGAAAGTACCTCCATAATTTTTTTTAATTTCTCCACTAAAATTACTCTATTATTTCAGTGCTAATTGGAGTGATTTAAAACTTCAAAAAATATAGACCTATATTAAATAATAAGAATAATTTCTTTTTGAATTTCCAGATTATATTGGTGATATTTTAAGCTGTCATTTTAATCAAATTTCATCTAATATTTCAGACCTGAAAATTAAAGGAGTGACTTCAGACTTCAGAAAATGGAGTATACACTCATAATTAGGCTATACTAATTTTCTTATAGGCATATACATCAAGTTATGCAGCTCATTATTTGCTGCTGTTGCTCCGGTGAAGATAGCCTACTGCTCACTATGAATGCATTTCTCCGTGGATCGTCTTGACATTTTGTTCTAGGACTAGGCTTACTCTGGTCTAAAATCGGGGGTTTACTGTGGTGGACCATTTTATTTCGAATGGCCTTTGTCCCTATCTCAATAAGGGCTAAATTACTGACTCATTTTCTTTACTGCAGTCTCTCATTCTTTAAAGGCATTTTCCCCGCCGGGTTTCTGCGCTGAGAGCGCTTTTAAATACCGGTTAGTTTTTCTGCAAAAGACTCTGTAGCCTATATCTCTATAAATACCATACTTACGTGATAACATTATGTAGAAATTTTCATAGCACCGTAAGACTAGTAGACCTACCAGGCAGAGTTTGACTTGAAGTCACTTTCTGTCTTTGATGTATTGTCAATGTCGGCAATGAAGCTGTTAAGTTTTTAAATGGTTCTAATGGTTCAAAAGTCTAAACCGAGACACTGATTAATTATACCCTTAAAATAACACGACTTAGCCAAACTGTTAATCTTAAGCTGCATCGCCCTTACTCTAAGCTCAGAGCATTTCTGGGCACCCCGTCAAAAGGGCGCAGGACAAAAGGGCGCCGACATAAAGGCGCCGACAAAAGGGCGCCCGACAAAAGGGCGCCGACATAAGAGCGGCGCTCTTAAAAGAAATAGCATCGATGAAGAGTCGGCCTAGAGGTGATAATATTACTAGTAAATAAGCAGCTCAACGACGACGAGAAAAAGGACAATTACTACTTGACTATTTCACACATGATGTTTGTTGATACCTAACATGGCCCTAAGACCTGGAAGAGGTGCTAAAATAAACAAATCAAGTGCAGAAAGCGGTAACATGAGAGGTTATAAAGTTCGTTATCACGTGATATGAGCTTCATATAAAAGCAAAGGAAGCAGGGCAGCTCTACAACGTGTTTGGAATCGTTAAAATGGAGGAGATCGCATCGCAGAAGGGGAAGGCCATTGTACTTGTTGGTGGATACAGATATCCAAGTTGTTACTTTTCTTCAAATTCCTATTTCTAACTTTGCGTCAAATTCCAAGTTTTAACAACTTTTCAACTTCTCATTAAATTGCTTGTTTATATCTGTCAAATAATTTCTAACCTTTTACATCTCGCTAAACATTAAAGTCATATATGGACCAGTGGATCACTTATCTTATTGAAATCATTTATTAATTTTCATCCGCGATATCTTTGGCGATATAATTTCTTTTAAGAGCGCCGCTCTTCTGTCGGGCGCCCTTATGTCGGCGCCCTTTTGTCGGCGCCCTTTTGTCGGCGCCCTTTTGTCGTGCGCCCTTTTGACGGGTCACCATTTCTGACAGCAGCATATTAACTTAATTTACTTGACATCATGCAGGTGCGGACCTTAATGCTCAAGACAGAGATGGAGACACGGCCTTGCATTTCGCAGCAAAGTCTCTTCGGCAGAAAACTTCCTTTTCTATTTTGAACGTCTTTCGACCGGCGAAGAAACCAAAGTGTTTCGACGATACCCCAGCCATCTCAAAGGTACCACACGGTGCTTATTTCTGGTTCTATGTTTCACTCGCAATTCGATATCACGAACGAAACCTGATGACAAGTCATCTCTTAGATTATTCGGTCTCAGTTGTTGCAAATTTTTCAGATGTATTACTTAATTCATTTCAATTTATTTTACGCACTTATTTAATTATTCATGCAGGAATTATTCTTTTGGAGCGATATTGTTAGGTGAGCAGTAACTAGGCCTACTGACCGACAGAATAGATTTCGTCCTACTACTTTTTGCACACGTCTGAATATGTATCTCTGACTTTACAGGAGTCATGGAGATAGACACCTGTAAGGAAATAGATGTAGACAGATATTAAATTGTCAGACGTTGGGAAGCTTAAACCCAATTCATTTTTCAACCCATCCTGCTAAGTCCCAAAGCTTAATTAAAAAAATTAAACCCCAGTATAGCTTTCAATGATTTAATGTGTTGCATCTTCCTTTTCGAATGATTCCAGAAGTATTTTAACATGAATGAATCTAAGAATATTCCGGTGAAACAATTGTCTTGTAAATACTTACTTAGATCTACATACCATTCAGGAGACAGCTCGTGAGCTTCTGAATAAGTAGGCCTGTTTGAATTATTGACACCGATATGGATCGAGTGCACCCTGTTCTGGACAACCATGCAAGCATCTCTTATTTAAGATTAAGTGCGATGCTACGCAAAAACCCTTAATTTCAGATGACACCTTATACCTTAGTAGCCAAAAAAGTCTTGGCCGTGTATATTGTGACTGATAAAGTGTTGGTTGCCTTAGATTTTTTCGGAACTTCCTTCGTCCGCACAAAAGCAAGGTGAATGGATTGCTATCTGCTGCTACCTGCTTCAAAACGGAGCTCAGATGGACATACAGAACGACAGCGGAGAGTCCCCTGGAAACTTCATTGGCGATAGCAAGATCAAACAGATATTAAAGAAATACTCCGGGTAATCGGTTATACACTATATTATCCATTCTTCTTCACACTATATCCATTAATCACCGCACTATATATTAATTCATCTTCTACAAACGTCACTTTCGAAATTAGTAAGCCTAGGCTATTCTATTTACATTTATTTCCATTTCAGCTATCTGCAGCTCCGGATTGATGGGTCTTTTTTACTATAGGTCCTTGGACATTTCACGTCGGTTAGAATACCCGATAATATTGTTTACGGATTATTCTTCGTTTGACTCTACCTACCGTACATTGCGTATCTCCTAACTAATTATAAGATAATGAAGCTAAATATAAAATATTTCATTTCAAATCTGTATAGCTATATATAAATTTATGGTTCACCAATCTGAAGCAGTTTTTGGCAAAGTCTCTGCGTCTTCCGTGACAGGGTTCTTTGTAGCAAATGAGCAGGGTATACATGGCTGAGATTTATGCATGTGATCATTTTAGTAATCATTATTATTATGACTAGTACTTAGAAGTAGCCAAGTAATAGCAGTAGTAGTACTATTATGGTTAGCCAACTTAGCCTACTACTACTGGGTCCTATACTTCCATTGCTACTAGTATTTGTAGTAGTAGTAGTTGTGGCAGTAGTTGTAGTTATGCTGTAAGTACTACTACCACCACTACTACTACTACTGGTAGTAGCAATAGTAGTAGTAGCAGTAGCAGTAGCAGTAACAGTAGTAGTAAGGAGGAAAACGTTTTAAACAAGATTGCTCTATAATGCCTAATCCGATGTCAACCAAAGTGCGGTTATGCAATTCCATAAATAAAGAAGATACTTTCTTATGTTATTTAATGAACCAACCAGTCAATCAGTCAGCTGATTTTCATGTGCTACTGTTCTTATTATTATTATTAAATTATTATTAAATAAATTTGTAACGCGCGCAAGGTCACACCGGTATGTGAATCTGCATGAGGCGCGGATAGTCAGGCGCCAGAGGAAGATGCAGTTCGAGATCCATGTGCTACTTACTGAATTGATATACACGATGAGAGTAACTGTTCATTTCAGGACATCTGGTCAAGTCCGCCAGGCTAAGACGCCTATTGCTCAGAGCTTTAGACAAGCTACCGCCTCATCAGCTTCTTTCAGTCCTAAGTGCATGATGTGCCTAACGACGGATTCAGACATGACCTTTTACCCGTGTGGTCATAAGGTCACTTGTAGCGACTGCAGCGGGCGCATGAAGACATGCTTCAGTTGTCACGAGAAGATACAGAAAAAAGTCCAGAGTTCAGGTAAGCTTACCTCATTTCTCTAACTGATGCTCTCTTTCTCTTTCTCTCTGTCTGTCTGTCTGTCTGTCTGTCTCTTTCTCTTTCTTAATTCCAAACGTTGAACCAGCAACGAAACACTTGTTCACGAGCAAGCTACTAATTTAGAATGAACCTAAGAATTTTGATCAAGTGACCTTGCTGAATAGCGATGAGACTTAACCAAGAATTAAGGATCGATTTCAGTTCTACTGTGAGCCACTGCAAATCGATATTTAAAGGATGTACCAGAATCTGAAATAGGTTCTTCGCTGAATAGGACACCAATGACTGAATAGCATGAATAATTATGGCTTGCAGTTATGTGATGTAATGATTCTATAGCCTAGTTAGTGAATGGGTCGTTTGGTCATATGTTTTGCATCCATCCCTAGACTTCTTATCCTTGCGCGCATCGAAACATGACGTCTAAATCTATACGTCACCGGTAGATATGCATGTACGACGATTTTGTGCCATCGCATCACGAGGTAACGACATATATTCCCAGTCATAATCTCACATTGGTTATTTGACTTATTTCAGCTTCAGACCCAGCTGATCCTACAATTCGTCGAGGCCAGAACACGACTTCGAACAATACGTCTTCGCCAGCCAATCTTCGCCGAAGCAGAATGGCCACTGACTCCGTCAATTGTCCCATCTGCGAAACGAGGGTCAGAAACGTCGTCTTCCCTTGTGGCCACAGCTGCTGCAAGGAATGCTCCGAACCACTGACCAGCTGCCACGTCTGCGCACAGTTCATCAGTCGAAAGCTGACCCTCATGTAGATGCAGATTTAGCAGAATCATACTTTGACATGCACAGACAAACGCAATAATCATAAGCGAATAGATAGGCCTATTCAGCAATCTGTAATCGTAATCGTAGTCGTGAACTTCAGATATTTTAACGCCACTGCAAATCTAAACGCGAATCACCAACTTATTCACGAGCGCTGCGTCGTATCAGATATTGATGTTCACTGGAAGACGGAGTGTTGTAGTGAATAAGGTAAGTGATGAAATTTCGAAGTGATTACAAAGGAATTGAGTAATAATTATGTAGAGAACGGCAGTGATATGATGCCTGGATTCCTGGAGACAGCTCAGGAAAGAGACCTTACGATGAGCTGAAGTCGTTTAATATATAATGTGGATTCGAGGATGAGAGAAAAGAGTTTTGCAGTAATCAAGCTTGTAGTGGATAATGACGGCGAGGAGAGTGAATACAGTTTCAAAGACAAGCATAGATTTAGTGTGGCGGATGAAGCAGTTCATTATGCATTCGCTTGCTAATCATTTTTGCTGAAGCATTTGAAAAACTTTTCAATATGGCTAATTTGAGTACCAGAAGACATAATTATGTTAGCTTCGTAGATTTCATTTATTCTGCATGAAATTATTTTCTTTTAACCTTTGTCCAGTAATATCACCTTTGTCGTAGTAGGCCTATATGCGTCCAGTAGTCTATGGGCTATGTTTTAGGCGGTGATTATACTAACATTTGCCTGGACTTCGATATCAAATTCTTTTGGCTGCTTCGTATTCATCTAAAATACTCTCCTGTACGCATTATTTCAGTACATTCATAGTTTGTATGACAAGATGTTTGTGGAATAACATGACACACTCCAAAAATTGATAAAGTAAACTTTCTTGGTGTAGTTGTCGATCAGAATCTGACCTATTTCTGAAATATCTATCAAACTGGCCAAAAATATAGATATTTTATCTCGTATTTCATATAAATTGCCAACTCACATATTAACCAACCCATAGTTAGCATATTGCAATTTTGTCTGGGCCTCGAATTATTTTTATTTATTTTTTCTTGAACCATCAAACAAACATAATACATTTATGGCAGTGGACATACCATACCTCGAGACATACGGTGTCATACACGTTTAATTATTTTGCAGAAAAGGTCCATTAGACTCCTTACTAAATTTTATTATATTACAAGTGTCTTATTGCCCAACTTTTCCTCCTCAACGGTATTTTAATACTAGACCAAATAAGAATATTTCAAACTGGTGAATTCATGCTTCGCTATAAACATGGCCTATTACCTCACACCTTCGCTAACTATTTTAACACCGTTTCGGTCATTCATTCTTACAGTAGCCTACTAGAACAGACTCCAACTACAGACCGATATTTGATCACACTATAGCCTAACGCCCGCAAGTTCTCAATGAAGACAGCTGGTCCAACTGTGTGGAACAATCTTCCTATCGATATTCATGGCGCGCCTCATCTCCTCTTCAAAAAGCTTTTGAGTGCTCACCTAATCACCTTAAATATAATATTATAGCTATTTCTTATGTTCTGTTCATTCATTCGTTCATTCACAGCATTTATATAGCGCCCTTCAAGAAACTACTCAGAAGAGCTCCCAGTCCAACCACGAATAGAAAAAAGACTTGAGAGACTTGTAGATCACAGCCGGATGGACCACAAGTAGAGAGCGAAGCGTAACCGGGAGGTCGTTCCAGACAGTAGGCCCCACGACCGAGAAGGCACGGCGCTGCATAATAGCCAAGCGAGCCCGCGGGACCAGAAGCTCACCCCTAGCCGAAGAGCGAAGTACACGACGAATTATGATTTGATTTGCTTGATTTGAATGTGAGACCAGAACACATTATTTCATGACGTCACATCATACAGTTACAAGACGTCATTACAAGTGTTGAGGCTTCGATTGCTTCTTTGATTTGTGGCGAATAATTTTATTTTAAAAGGCTATAATTATATTTCATGGTATTCCACTAAACTTCACGTCGTATAGTCGGTTTGACTTATGTTCAACATTTTGTCGTCAATCGATGTTTGTTTCTTGCGATACTGGTGTTGATTGTTGTGGCAATGGGAAACTTTATTTCTAACACGATGTCGAGGAAACGACCTTCACCTGAATCCAGTGACGATGACGTCAACACGAATAATAATGATACAGATTGTAAGCTAACATTTATTTATTCATAGGCGGAGACCTGGGCGGAGACTTGGGGGGACGGGTCGCCAAAAAATTTCCATCTCTTTTGCCGGACAAAATTTCTGACGACCTTTTTTTAGTCATCCGCCGAATCTTGAAAAAAGTCTATTTTCGCCGCCAAAAAAGTCGCCGAAATCTCGACAAAACTGTATTTTTTTTGGTCGTGACGCTCAACGTTTGGGAGGGGGGAAATGCATGGGCCGTCCCCAACACCTCCATTGGGGACCGTCTTCCCTGTCCCCCCTAGGTCTCCGCCCATTATTTATTTATTCACTTATATAGCGCCACGTCTAGACTATCTACATGGAAGCGTTCCCGACCCATCCTCGGCCAAATAGGACAGTCGTAAGGCTAGAGAAGAGCATGGTGGATTGATCCCTGGGCAGTCACTAGGCGAAGTGCGGCAGGAAGCCCATTTTAGGTGGCAGGGCCAGCGACCGAGAAAGAAAGGTGTTGCCTTGTGAAGGTCAGACTGTGAACGAGGGCCAAGAAGCTCAGTCTGAACAGATGAACGAAGCTATCCTCGGCGTTGGACATTCATTCATTTTCATTTATTTATTTATTTCTCCATTTCTACAGCGCCCTTTTAAGCTCACTGCTCAGAGGCGCTCCCGACTACAGCCCGGACACTACATCGGAGTTTCACGCCGAAGCGCACGAGCAGTTGCAAGTGATGAGTTTTCTCAAGGTCCTACACGGCGACTTGAGGGTGGATTCGAACCTGGGACCCTGCGGCGCCAAAGCACCGACCACCACCACTACACCACCGCGCCCCATGGGTGGAGCAGCACAGTTCCCGTTGGTTCTTGGGAGCTGAACCCTCGATACAACGCCACATTCTAATGTAGAGGTACCGTATTTTATCCCCACTGATGGAAAGAGAGTCAATGAAGGACATCCTGTTTGTACTCGAAACATCGGCGAACTTAGAACTTTATTTGGTGGCAAATCTGAAATAGAAGCACTGCTACGAAATCAAATGTACATGTAGTCGCGCAGGGGACCTTGAAGGAGTCTTACGGCTCCGCTAGGTAGTGTCCCTTTGTAACCGTACAGTCTTGTTCGCCAAAAATATTATATTTAAATAGTCCAACCTGAACATAAGCTATTAAAAACGCAAAAGGATAGACCTTGACTAAATCTTAACTAGTGATTCAATAGCATGCATTTCAATTACCAGTAAATTGCAATGGCAATATCGGCATAATAATAATAGCACTTACACCTACCAAAATTGTGGTGTAGAATTTTATGGAGTAACTGCATATAGGAGCGAAACTGTACTTTTATCTCTTGCAGCAGTTTTCCAACCAGGAGACAACGCTAAACGTGTAAAACTATGGACATCAAGTGACGCATTGGTAAGCTATGTTGCATTAACATGAAAGCCACAAATCTGCCATGGATCTAAACTTTGTTAATTGCTTGAATAGTGTGCAATTTAAGCACATAATTTATAGCCTAATTATTTTTTCATGTCTTACCCGCTTGTCAAATGTTTCATTTGCTTTTGAAATAAATCGGATTTTACACCAAGACAGCGGTTTTTAAAAGAAAATCTGCGTCATATCATATCTAAAGAGGATGTCAATTTTCACCTCACATTAGTTTTAGCGGTCGTGCAACTTCGTAGAAACCAAGTTCTTTCTTTAGCATTATTCGCATTCAACAAGTAGGCCTACTTCGGGTATTTTGGTCTAGGCCTACAGATCCCTCCGATACGTGCCTTATACGAACGAATTGATTATAGGGTGTGGAAAAAAGTGTGATGCATTTTAACTTTTACTTGTAGCTACAAAGTCTACCGATCGAGTTAATCGAGTGTATACTCGTTAAAGCCGTAGCTATGGAAGTGATGGATATGAAGCTGGTCAAGAGTACGTGGAAAGAAAAAGCTGATCTTGTGATAAACCGTCTTAGTGCTGTCTCTCCACAATGGAGCAACATCCTTATGAGCAACTTCTTTCGAAATGAACTTCACAGGACCCTAGATCGTACTGGTTAGTTCATAAAAAATACTTGCCTAATTTTATGCGTCGTCCTGTTATTGTAAACGGTTTAAAATTACAATTGCGGTCAGTGAATACTTCTTACGATAGGATGACGTGCGGGCTATTTATGCCCCAGAATAGTTTTCTATATTTCAGCGTAATCATGGCGCTTAGCCAGGTCATCAGTAGAGCGCCAAGACGTCTATTAAACCATTCAAATGAATTACTGGAGCATAATTATATGCTATTGAAGTAAATTATACTCGTTATAACATGATGATATCGTTCTATTACATGCAATAATAGTAAATAATATCATCATATCATAATTATTATGGTAAATTATATCTCAGTGTTATGATAGTTCATGTTAGCCTATTGCAATCATGATGGTCATCAACTGATAAAACTGATGACCATTATCATTTTGCCCCCAAAAAATTGAAAATAAATTCTGGGGACTTTCTCCCAAAGTGGCCTAGATTAAGCACTGATTCATGTCACAGTTTCATTATATGTGTCATAAATATTACTATGAATTTTGCTTTACGCTTGAAACGCAATGCTCACACATGGTCCCCTATCGAAAAATAGCTTCTTCACATACAGATCCATAGATACATTTTAAGTATGTTTCTTCCTTTGAGAAAATGTGCTTAATAATTATTGTCATTTGTACAATAATTTGTTCCAACAGAGTAAAACATTTTTTTCAGCTGAGAAGAAGGTTCGTTTGGAAATTTTGCATCAGTTTCCGCTTCAGATATTAGTCAGCAGCATAACTACAACAAAAGATGAGGTATTTCTTCTCTGCTTTCCAAAAGATGCAGTAGGCATAACTGAAGATGCCCATGTTATCCATGTCTACGACCGGGACAACTTGTTAGAGGTGAAAGATGTCATCCCGCTACCAGGAATATTGGCGTATTCCATAGCAGCTTGCCGCGTATCAAACTCCATTTATTTGCAAAGCAGGTTAAGCAGCAATAGCATTTTTTACAACGTCCTGCACATTACGAAAGATGACCAAGGCCAGTTTAACATTTCACCACTCATCAGTGGTTTGGAGTTGCCATACGATAATCTGTCAGTAACTGCTGATGGTGACTTAATCCTTTCAGCGTGGCAACCACGTTGGGCAGTAAGCCTGTATAACGCGAATGGTACCTTTCAGCGTGATATCTGCAAGTGGCCCAAAGATATGTCATACCGCATTGTTCCGAAGTCAAATGG
>OX457043.1:28036696-28039196 GCA_949752735.1 Lumbricus terrestris
AATTGCAATGGCAATTTCGGCATAATAATAATAGTACTTACACCTACCAAAATTGTTGTGTAGATTTTTATGGAGCAACTGCATATAGGAGCGAAACTGTACTTTTATCTCTTGCAGCAGTTTTCCAACCAGAAGACAACACTAAACGTGTAAAACTATGGACATCAAGTGACGCATTGGTAAGCTCTGATGCATTAACATGAAAGCCACAAATCTGCTATGGATCTAAACTTTGTGAATTGCTTGAATAGTTGCAATTAAATTTTAAGCACATATAATTATTATTTTCATGTTTTACCTTCTTGTCAAAAGTTTCATTTGGTTTTGAAATAGGTCGGATTATACACCAAGACGGCAGTTTTTAAAAGAATATCTGCGTCATATTAAATGACTAAAGAGGAGGTCAATTTTCACCTCACATTAGTTTTAGCGGTCGTGTAACTTCGGACAAGCCAAGTTCTTTCCTTAGCATTATTCGCATTCAACAAGTATAGGCCTACTTCGGCTATTTTGGCCTATAGATCCCTCCGATACGTTCCTTATACGAACGAATTAATTAGAATCTATAGGGTGTGGGCACAAGTGTGATGCATTTTAACTTTTACTTGTAGCTACAAAGTCTACCGATCGAGTTAATCGAGTGTATACTCGTTAAAGCCGTAGCTATGGAAGTGATGGAGATGAAGCTGGTCAAGAGTACGTGGAAAGAAAAAGCTGATCTTGTGATAAACCGTCTTAGTGCTGTCTCTCCACAATGGAGCAACATCCTTATGAGCAACTTCTTTCGAAATGAACTTCACAGGACCCTAGATCGTACTGGTTAGTTCGCACAAATATTTTCCTAATTTCACGAGTCGTCCTGTTATTTCAAACGGTTTAAAACTACAATCGCGGTCAGTGAATAGGCTACTTCACAGGACCATAGATCTTCTTACGATAGAATGACGTGCGGTCTATTTTTATTATAGTTTCTCTATTTCAGGGTAATCATGGCGCTTAGCCAGGTCATCAGTAGAGCGCCAAGACGTCTATTGAATGAATAACTGGAGTATGATTATAGGCTATTGAAGTATTATTATGCTCGTTATAATATGATGACGTCATTCTATCACCTATAATAGTAGTAAATAATATCATTATATCATATTATAGTAAATTATATCACAGTGTATTATGATAGTTCATATAATTATATCTAATGCAATAATGATGGTCAGCAACTGATAACCATTATCATTTTGCAAAAAACATTTGAAAGTAAATTCTGGGGACTTTCTTCCAAAGTGGCTTAGATTAAGCACTGGTTCATGTCACAGTTTCATTATAAGTGTCATAAATTGTATTGTGAATTCTACTCTACGCTTGAAATGCATTGCTCACACATGGTCCTCTCTCTAAAATAGCTTCTTCACATACAGATCCATAAATGCATTTTAAGTATGTTTCTTCCTTTGAGAAAACGTGCTTAATAATTCTTGTCATTTGTACAATAATTTGTGCAACAGAGTAAAACATTTTTTTCAGCTGAGAAGAAGGTTCGTTTGGAAATTTTGCATCAGTTTCCGCTTCAGATATTAGTCACCAGCATAACTACAACGAAAGATGAGGTCTTTCTTCTCTGCTTTCCAAAAGATGCAGTAGGCATAACTGAAGATGCCCATGTTATCCATGTCTACGACCGCGACAACTTGGTAGAGGTGAAAGATGTCATTCCGCTACCAGGAATATTGGCGTATTCCATAGCAGCTTGCCGCGTATCGAACTCCATTTATGTGCTAAGCGAGCTAGGCAACAGGAGCATTTTTCACAACGTCCTGCGCATTACGAAAGATGACCAAGGCCAGTTTAATATTTCACCACTCATCAGTAGACTGGAGTTGCCATTCGCTAATCTGTCAGTAACTGCTGATGGCGGCTTAATCCTTTCAACGTGGCAACCACGTTGGGCAGTAAGCCTGTATAATGCGAATGGTTCCTTCCAGCGTGATATCTGCAATTTGTCCGAATATGTTTCGTACGGCATAGTTCTGAAGTCAAATGGAAAGCTTGTCCTGGTCTCGTTCAAAGGCGATACTTGGCGAACAAAATTAACGGAGATCGACATGGATGGCAATATTCTACGTGAATATCACACGCCATCTCTCATATTTTGCACTCTTTGTGAGATAGACAAGCACGGACGCATGCTGCTAGCCCATCCCTGCGACATTAGACCTATCCAGCTGCTCGATTCTGAATTTAATCTCCTGGATTTTGCTTATTCGCCGCTGGATGAGAGCAAGGCCCTTGAACCCCGCCTATTGCACTACAACAGCGAAAGAGATGAGATAGTTACTATTCTAGGTGATGACTTAACTATCTGCCGTTTTACGGACGAATAAATAACTCGAAAGGGTGTTCAAAAAGTTGATGACATTATATTGGATTATTTCGTTTCTGTATTTCGTGCAAGAATCACATCGTAGTTTCTATCGCCTGTGAACTGTGTTGATAGACTGTT